>CADEBD010000490.1:0-33146 GCA_902825455.1 Arctia plantaginis
AAAAAACCCGGGGGCCCCCCCGGGGCACAAGGGGGCGCCCTTTGCAAAAGACCCCCAAAGCCCCCCATCCCCCACACGGACTAACCCCCGGGGGGCGGCAACCCCACGGGGCCGGGCCGGGGGCCCCGGGGGCCCCGGCAACCCCCCGGGGGGCCCCCCCCCCGGGGCCCCCGGCCCGAATGCCCGCCCGGAGGACCCGCACCCCCCAACCCCCCCCCGGGGGACCCCGGGCACCCCCCGCAGCACAACCCACCCACCCCCACCCCGGGGGCCCCCCCCCCCCCCCAAACCCCCGCCCCCCCCCGGGGGGGGCCCCCCAATCAGGGGCGACTCTCGGAGGGGGCCCCCCCCCCCCTTCCCCCCCCCCCTTCTTGGCCCTCCCCCCCCCCGGGGCCCCCCCCTTTTTGGGGGCCACCTCCCTTTCCCCCGGGGCCCCCGGGGGGGGGGCGCTGGGCGGGCCCGGGGGGGGGCCTCATCGCTCGGGCCCCCAATTTCCCTTCAGGGCCCCCGGCGAAGCGAGCGCCTTTTGCGCTTTGGAGTCCCTTCTGGTGCTGGCTCTGCAGCGAGAACCCGGGGGGACCCCCGCTCCTCTCCGAGGCAGTGTCGGTGTTCGCCCCCCGGTTTTTTTTCCCGTCCTCCGCGATAACGTCGGGTTTTTGGGCCGGGGCCCCGGGGGGGAAAAGGGGTTTGCTTTTGGTGGGGGAAAAAAAGGGGGGACGCCCCTTTTGGGGAATTTCCCCCATGTTTGGGTTTCGCCCCCGGTTTTTTTTTTTTTTGGGGGGGGTTTTTGGGGTTCCCCCCCAAAAAAAAACCCCCGGGGGGGTTTTCCCCCCGGGGGGGGGTTTTTTTGGGGGGGTTTTGGGTTTTTTGGGGATGTCCCGCCCCGGGTTTAAAAAAACCCCCGGGCCCGGGTCCGTAAAGCCCCCTTTTAAAAGGGCCCGGGCGGGCGCGCCCCCAGGGTCTTCCCCCTTTTGCCCCCCCAAAAGGGGCAGGGGAAAACCCGCCCCCCAAAAAAAACCCCCCCAAAAGGGGGCCCTGGAGGGGCCCCCCCCCCCCGGGGGGGGGCCCCCCGCTCGGGGAAAGGGGGGGGCCTTTTCCCCCCAAAAAGGGAGGGGGCGCTGCCGCTCCGGCCCCGGGGGCCCAAAAGGAGGTTCCGGACCACCACCCCTTTTTTGTTTTTTAAAACCAAAAAGTTTTTTTAATAGCGATTTAGTATTACACAGAAACCATTCTAGGCTCTGCTCGTTGCTGAGACAGCTAACGGCCAATTTGTTAGCACGTGTATACCACAAGATAATATTTTCGAATATAAAAATATAATACATTAAAGAACTCTTTTTTCATGTCTTCATAAAAATAAAAGGCATCACCAAAGCCGTTTACAAAGCACTCAGCAGCAAATTACCCGCAGTAAGCGGCGCAACCTTCCATACACAAATTTTTATATAAAATTGAGTCCCATGAAAAATCACTAAGCAGTAGGTATATTGTCTGGCCCGTAATGTACCCTCTCGGTGCCTCTCGCTAATAAAATGTGTTGCATGTTGCTTTATAAACTTAACCAATACAATTACCATCTCTCTTTAAAAATACTGTTTGTTAAATGTATTTTCTGTTCTATATACCGTATTGTAATAAGTTTTATGTAATAACTTATGGTTATATACACGATTTGTTTATAACAATAATTTTTTTTGTATCATATTCTTGTGTCGCGGGGGACTTTTACAAACATACATGAAACGAACACAAAGAACACTCAGACTCAGAACAACAATTTCTGGATCACACAAAGTGGTATCCCATGTGGGGATTTAACCCACAACACTCTACGCAGTAGGAAGCTGCGTGGCGCCGCTTAAACCGCTTAAACCACTACGCCATCATTGTTCTATCGTCCTCTCAATCTTTACTTGGGTTAGTGTGGTTTTGTTTTTTTTTCCTTATTTAAATAGCTGGTGGCTTGCCTGATGCCAATCCTCCTTGGTAATCCAGAACGGGGCAATGGGGTCAGATAGGGCAACGGAGCTAGGTCCAAAGGTTTTAAAACAGTCGTCAAAAAAATCTGATTAGAAACTAACTAACTTAAACACGATAACAGAAATAAGAATCAAGGCAATGGTATGCTCATACGCGGAACTAGCTAGCCATTGTAATCTAGTACACACGTTCGACATATCATCATAGGTATGTATGTTCATATCTCATCATTATCATCATACACAGTCCTAAAATAGTCCACAGCTGGACACCCGGAGTGTGACGGCCCCCCTCTGGCCGTCACACCCCGGGTGTCCAGCTGTGGTTGTGGTTTCTACTCGTAAAAAAAAGGTATTTTCAAACCTTTCCTACTCTTTGCAGTGTTGTTGTCCTGCATAGTTTTCTTTCTTAGTTGGTTTTACGATACCCGTGAGATGAATACGGTGGGTGACATTCTATATTCTCAATTCATTAATGCACTGGTACAGTGGTATTCATATCTATAACACTATATTAATTTGAAATAAATAACATATACATATATCGTTTTTTTTTTTTTTTTTTTTTTTTTTTTTTTTCCACATTCACACAATGCCATCTAGTCCCAAACTAAGCAGAGCTTGTACTATGGCTACTAGACAACTGATATAAATACATTTATAGTTTTTTTGTAAATACATACTTATTATACATAGAAACACCCAGACCAAATCAAACATTAAATGTTCATGCACACAAATGTTTGACTTTAGCGGGAATCGAACCCGCGACCTTTGGAATAGCAGTCCGTTACACAAACCACTACGCCATCCAGTCGTCCCATTTAAGTCATGTAAGTCCATTTAAACGTACTATTACGACATGCTCACGCTTTTTCATATTATAAATATACAATTAAATTTTGTTTTTATGGCAATAGAGGACAAACGAGCGGACAGGTTCCCTGATATTAAGTATCTACCACCGCCCATGGACACCTGCTACTCTAGAGCCACAAGTTAATTGCTGCTTCTTGAGCCTCCCCAATAGAATCAGGGGTAGAGAAGGTTAGGGTTCCGGTAACCTAGTGTGGAGGAACGGTTGATGTTGGGAAGTTGTATATATGCTAATCGGCGAGGGAATTCTTTATATCGCGATACAGGATTAGCAATTCTTATTTTAGTGGTTACTCTGTGGTTCGGTGTGTCTTCATTAGATGGCGCTGTAGTATGTTTCTGTTTCTTTGTATGTGGGAGTCGCCACACTAGAATCATGGAGAAGGGAGGTTTGGGCTCCGGCGCACTCACTTGGTTAAAAGCAGCAAAAGAACCTACTTAACACCGGTTTTCTGTGAGGCCGAGGTATAATGACGGTCGAGCCAGACGAAGCATGGCTCTCCTGTGCCAATAGCCATCGAGGGTTCTGTGGACCCCCGGTCGGAACGAAGTTCCTTTCATGTGAGCGTCGACGCGCCACTTGTAGTGTCGGAAAAAAGTCTTGTTACACAATTTTTCGGTCTGGTACCCGTCCGCTCAGAGTGTGTAACGCTCGATAAGGAACTACAATAAAATGAACGGCATAAAACAACAAAGGATAAAAAAAAACAAGTTTAATTATCTACCTTATTTAGATCCTGCTACTAAACTACCTACGGTTCCCTATTAATCTTGTTGTTCGTGTAATATTTCTTAGTAGCCCTGGTTATATTCACCTCACACGCCATATAAATTGTTTCTTTGGGTCTATAGTGTCCCTTCAAAGACATACGAATGGTCAGGACGATAATCTTGTACGTTTAATTGTGTTATTTATTGTGTTCGTGATCTGAGATAATCTTTTGTGTCAGCTTTCTAAGAAGACTTTATGACGATGTGGGAGAATGTCAAATATATTACATCTTTATACTTTATTTACCTGCTATGTATATATTATATGTATGTATGTACGGTATTTTGATATTTTGATTGTAGTTACATTATTATTACTGCAAACTTTAGATTGGTTTATAGACTTCAGTTTTTATCATTATTTAAATATAGAAGACAATAAATCCGTTATTTTTAGTTACCGTTAAAAAACAAGTAATCTGTATTAATAATAGGGGTTAAAGTATGAAATTGCCTTTGTAAAGTAATATATACTTTGAATTGATATAAAACCTTCATGGTGTGAGATTTTCGTGTAAAACTTCTTTCGCATGATACCTATGAGGTTATTCTTTTAAAAAATGTGCAACATTCGATTTTCGACTTTAGGCCTCTCCTTAGAAAGGAGCTTTTGGCCTACTATGCCACGCTGGCCAGACGGGTTATTATTAGGATTTGTTTCAAAATTTCAAGGAGGTACATGGGTGCTCTGGTAGTACCTAAGTATCTCCAATCAACCACTGAAAAAAGTCTAGCTTTTAAGTCACGAGTGTGGTACCGGCCTATGAAGTGAGAGCATCCTCTGTTTTGAAGGTTTGTTTTGCTTTTTGATCCGTTTAGTGTTTTTTTTTGTAAAACGATACTCGACAAAAAGCACAGGTTATTAAAATTATGTTACGGTATTTTGATTTAAGTAATACGAGTAAAGAAAAATATTCATAACAATCTATACAAATAAATAAAATTGGAGTGTCTGTTTGTAATATTAAAATAACAGCTTTTTACTAAATGCATATGTATGTTTACACGATACATATGCCAAAATAACAATTTTTACAATTTTTGTCTCTCCGGAACGGCGCACACTGTATTATTATCGAGATCCAGCAGAACTTAACTAAAAAATAATACTCTTCTAAATATTAATAAAACTACCTTTTTCACACAGGTGTATCACTAAATAACCTATATTTAATAAAATTAATAAGTTGGCAACACCATATAACGCAGGGGAAGTCCCGAAACATAGCATACGCGTGCTAGCACGTGCTCGTTGTTTAGTTCTGATTTACTGCTGAATGCGAACAGGTCTGTTCTTGTCACTTAAAGTACTATTAAGTGGTCATTTTTATTGATTGTTACATCATCGAGCATACATTGAGGTAGGTTTGAACCTTGTAATATTAAAATAACTTTAGTAAATTACGTTTTTGCTGTAGTCCTTGAAAAATATTTTATTTTTTGTATTAGTGTTGACTTTTAAAAATGTATGCAAGTGTATACACCGGGAAATCACTCTTATAGCATTCTACGGTTAATATCCTTTGAAATTTAGTTGAAATCTCTAGCTCCTTTTTGCCCCCGCTCATACATTTTTTTTTTTTCCATCAGATTAATGTACAATGAAAAGAAGGGATATTTTTGATATATGGTTACAAGTAGGCACAAAAGGTCGAAATAACCTTATAATTGAAAAAAATCTAAAAAATTATGACATAGAAGAATGTAATAAACCTCCGAGATCACTTAAAATGTTAATAAGTAGTCTCACTGCAAGAATTCAACATAAATGGGAGAAATATGAGCGAAACAAAATAAGATTCTTGGCAGAGAATGCGAATTGGTTAGAAGAAGAGGTGTTGCTCCCATCTGAATTTCTATCTATTTTGCCCTCTTGCAGGCGGATCTACAACTCCACCAACCCGGCATAGTGGGCGGCCCGATAGACCATTTGAAATCTGTCACATAAAAGTTAAAAAAAGGAAATTAAAAGAGTTACGTCGAAATCTCAAGAAGAATTGACACTTGCAACACAAATGAAACTTGTTTCCTCAGGCAAAAGAGATGCAGCTAATATTGTGAAAGAAATATCTCTTGCTTCTCCTTCACGTGCTACGAAAAATAAAGAAGGCAAGAGCTGCATTCACGAAACCTGAACCAAAACTCTCCCCGGAAGCTGCTTTAGGTATCCTTGTTGATGCAAAATTAAGCGTCGAACAATATAAAATTTTGCGAAAAGGAGCAAAAGCTGTAAACTCTAATCTATACCCGGCATATTATTTAGTACAAGAGGCTAAAACCAAGTGTTACCCACCCGAAGATAGTATCGAAGTTACAGACACATATGCGGAGCTAAAACTGCAAGCACTACTAAATCTGACTTCACAAAGAATATGTGAAGTACAGCAAGATATCATTGAGCAGCATTGTACTTCTGAATGTAGTAAAAAATTGCGTCTTATATCGAAATGGGGATGCGATGGGAGTTCAGCACAAAGTCGCTATAAACAAAGGATTTCAGGGGAAGGTTCGGAATACAGTGATAAACATATGTTTTCTGTTTCATTAGTTCCTTTACGTCTCATTCAAGAAGACTCGAATAACATTATTTGGCAAAATCCTCGACCGAATTCTACAAGATTCTGTAGGATGATACGTTTTTCTTATAAAAAGGAACCAAAGAAGTTATCAAATCAGAGGTGAACATAATAAAAACTCAAATTTCCAAATTAGTTCCAAGTCAAATAACTATACATGGCATAAATCTCATTTGCAGCCATGACTTGGTATTTACCATGGTCGATGGGAAAATATGTAGTAACTTATCACAGTACGATTCGACTCAAAAGTGTTACATCTGTGGAAAAACGCCAAAGAAGATGAACACAGATACCACTGATGCAGCAAATGAAGACATGTATTCATTCGGAATATCTCCTTTGCACTCATGGATACGTGCATATGAATGTCTTCTACACATTGCATATAAAAGCGATATAAAAACATGGCAGGCCAGAACCAAAGAAGATAAAGAATCGGTGGCTTCCAGAAAGAAACATATACAGGAGCGCTTCTTCGCTGAAATGGGTTTACTAGTGGATATGCCGAAACAGTCTGCTGGTAATACCAATGACGGTAATACCGCACGTAGATTTTTTCGAAATTCGAAGCTGACAGCACACATAACTGGGATCAATCTGGATTTAATTAAACGTTTCCACGTTATCTTGGAGGCACTTTCATGCGAATTAGAAATAGATCCTGAAAAGTTCAAGACATATGCCAAAGAGACAAAAAAACTGTATTTAGTGCATTATTCCTGGTACTACATGCCTTGCAGCATACACAAAATCCTTGACCACTCAAAAGAAATAATTGAAACATGCGTTTTACCTTTCGGCCAATTAGCAGAAGAAGCTCAAGAAGCAAACAACAAAGAATATCGGAGAAATCGCGAGTATTTCAGCAGAAAAATGAGCAGAATAAACACCAATCGAGATGTACTTAACCGATTCCTCATCGTTTCGGATCCACTTCTATCTTCCAAATCAACAGTGCAAAATAGAAAACGCCATGCTCCTCCTTCTGAAACAATCGCACTGCTGAATGCACCGAACATGAGAGAAGAAACTTCCTCAACGGAGGAAGATGAGTAGGAGGTATTGCTAATTATTTTTTTAGTCTTTAAAGAATGTGTAAAATATATTACCGAATATTTAGTAGGTACTTACCTAGTTACAAACTAAAAAAAAACTTTAGAACAAAGTTTCAAATTTTTTTTTTTAAATAAAAATAAATAAAGAAAACAATTTGTTTTTGTTATTTATTTATTTCATTCATTTATTAATTAATTTAGAAAAACGAAATAACATCTAATATTAACATATTCACGCACGATTGAATTAAGTTCTGCCAGATCTCGATAAAATTACAGTGTGCGGCGTGACCGATTTCGACGAGACTTTCACTGGCAGTTTTTCTTTCGCTGATGATATAAGGAGTAACTTAGGCTACTTTTTTAAGACTAGCTTTGGCCCTCGGCGTTGCCCGCGGTTATAACACCAAACGCGGGTAACACCGCGGGTCTCAGCTAGTATATTATATGAATAGAATCAGTTTAAAAAACATACAACAAAAATATGAATAAGATTCCCTTGAACAATGAGCATTTAAAATAAACATCGGTTCTTATTATTCACGACTAGCTGGGTACCAACTTTGGTGGTGTGGAAATTAAAAATTGCGGCCTTAGTGGTTTAATACAGTACGCGATTGCAGTCTGCAGTCATTCAAAATTTTAAAGAGTTTTTAATGAGAGGAAAAATAGCCTTAGTTACTCCTTATATAGATTAGCTACCTAGTAGTAAAATATTATCAAAATCGGTCAGGCAGTTTTGAAGATTACCCAGAACAAACAGACAGACATACAGACAAAAAATATTCCAACTGGTTTTAAGGCACAAGTATCGTGCAAATAACTATGTGAGCATGAAAATAACTATTATTTTGATATTACAAACATATACTTTTATATTGAACGATAAACAAGCATGTAAACAACAATATTTTTAAACAAATTTGATTAAAGGTTCACCAGAATCAGGTCACAAATGAAATGGAGTGATATCTTACCAGCAATGAAAACCGGTGTTAAGAAATTCTTGACTTGCTTTCAAGGAGTGTTTCAGGTTAGCGGTACCACAAACCCTACCTCCTCGTAATTCTGGGAGAGAGGGACTCATAGAGCGGCAATCTTCTGATTCTTAACTATTGTAGGTCTACATGGGCGGCGTATAAATAGATATCAGTATTAGTGGATGTCAGCACAGATAGCGTAATGGTTCTAGTGGTCGCCACGTCGCTTCCTTCTACGCTGAGTGTTGTGGGTTCGATCTCCACATGGGCCGACATTTTGTGTGATCCACAAATTGTTATTCTGAGTCGGGGTGTTATTTGTGTCCGTTTTATGTAGGTTTGTAAAGTCTCTCCAGGTACAGGATATATTGCTAATGTGGGTGGTGTCTTTTTTTCAAAGTGCAGGTTTAGGTTTCATTTTGGATAATATTGCACCAATATATAAAGAAACTTTGACATCTTACTTGTGTGTACCATATGGTTCAAGTACATATGTTGCGAATAAAATCTTTTATAGACTTTTAATTTCGCACGAAATGTAATCCTTTATCATTTCAAAACTTACACAATACTCAATTAACAGGTAAGAACGCTTTAACTTCACAGTACAAAGTTTGTGCCTATACCTTATTAAATTAATAAGTACTTTCCTAACAACAAAACAGAAACTTAAAGTTTGCCCATACGAGCAAAAAATCTCAAGTCAAACTGAGAACTCATCAAATCTTTGCGTATCTAAGGCTGTTAGAAAATGCTTCAACAGAGCTTTAAGTCGCCGTGAAGTTTCACAATTAAGCCCTTGTATCGTGATGTTCGACTTTTCTCTACAATTTTATTAAAACACTGTAGGCGTTATTTTGTTGCAGCTTTTTGGGTACCGCAAGTAATGTAGTATTTGATCAATAACAAGTTTTAAATACTACGGGAACTAACCCACAAAGGTTTAGACTATCAGGCAATTGAAAATCCTAGTGTAAATTTATTTCACCAGGGACTTCCTTTCTTCACCAGGGACTTCCTTTCTAGGGTATACCTGGTTCCCCGGCTATTAGTACCCGGCGACGGCGTGCGGTTTTAGTCGGTTCGAGTCCGACATGCCACCGACAGGTGGTATCCGAGGGGATTTCCGCACGGAAAAAAAAAAAAAAAGTGTATATTTATTTACAAGAAATGAAAAATAAAATAGGTAACAAAATATTTTTGTCTGGTAATAAAAAGGCTATAAATCGAAGTTTTATATAACACTAGCTATTGCCCGCGGCTAAGCCCACGTAAATATCAGTCGGTATGAAGAATCAAAGTATCTTTATACCAAATTTCATTTAAATCGGTTCAGGGTTTAAGCGTGAAGAGGTAACAGAAAGACAGACACACTTTCGCATTTGTAATATTTTTTATTCATCTATTTGATTTCCCAACATTTGAATTTACTCTTACAATACACATACAACACAGAACATAAACATGTGATTCAAAGAATTACAAGTAAATACAGCATACACTAAATATAAACACAGCTTACAGACAAAAAAAACTGAATGACATATTATTATTGTTACTAAAACGTGTTACAATAGGTGTACAATCTTCCAAAAAGTCCCAAGGGCCGTCAAGGTATTTGAAGTAAAACACACTTGCTCAGGACGAGATAAATTTAATAGAAAAGTTACACAATGTTATGTCTTCTCGAAGAATCTTAATATTGCGATCTAAGTTTATGGAACAACGCCATCTATCGAGACGGATGTAAAACATAAGCAATGACTAGTTAACATTCCGCCCACCATGGACAAGTGTCCATCGATAATTCCTAGAAACTAAATTTATTATTAACTATGACATAACAAAAATGATCCGACATGATCTAAGCTAAGGTAACAAAAAAAATTAAACAATCTTACTTTCTAACTTTACATCAACTCAACAAATACATATGGGATAAATCTATGTTGTAATAGGTAGTATAATAAGCTTGGAAATAGGTCGTTTGATAACAGAATCTTTACATTTTAATGAAACGACACGTGTAAGATTGTCCGCACCAATATGTTTGTCTGTTATTATACCATACAACCATCTTGCCGGTGGCAGATCATCCTCTTTTATCAGTACTACGTCCCCTACCTTTGGCTCAGGTGTAATACGTGACCACTTATAACGATGTTGCAATTGAGTTAGGTATTCGTGCGACCATCTGCGCCAAAAATCCTGAAGAAGCCGTTGAGTAAAATGCCATCGTTTAAGAGTGCTCACGTTAGACTTTTCATAATTGGTGTCCGGTACCAGGACTAGGGGTTCACCCACAAGGAAATGTCCAGGCGTAAGTGGATATGGATCTTCCGGGCAGGAACTAATTTTTGGGGGTTAAAATCGGAAAGGGGTTTTGGGAAAAAAATTTTTTTTTTCCAAAACCCCCCCCGCCCCTTCCAAAAAATTTGACCCTTTTTAAAAAATTACCCAGAACAAAAAAGACAGGGCATAAGACAAAAAAAATTTCCAAATGGTTTTTAAAGGCACAAATTCGTGCAAAAACTATGTGAGCATGAAAATAATATTATTTTGATATTAAAACATATACTTTTATATTTAACGATAAAAAAGCATGTAAACAACAATATTTTTAAACAATTTTATTAAGGTTCACCAGAATCGGTCACAAATGAAAGGGGGTGATTCTTACCGCAAAAAAACCCGGGGTTAAGAAATTCTTGACTTGCTTTTTAAAGGGGTTTTCAGGTTAGCGGTACCACAAAACCCCACCTCCTTAATTCGGGAGAGAGGGGCTCATAGAGCGGCAAAACTTCTGTCTTAACTATTGTAGTCTACATGGGGGGCGTTAAAAAAATATCAGTATTAGTGGATGTCAC
Source organism: Arctia plantaginis (assembly GCA_902825455.1). Taxonomy (NCBI): domain Eukaryota; kingdom Metazoa; phylum Arthropoda; class Insecta; order Lepidoptera; family Erebidae; genus Arctia; species Arctia plantaginis. The sequence goes on from CADEBD010000490.1 coordinate 11,108, forward strand.
ACAGATAGCGTAATGGGTTTTAGTGGTCGCCCCCGTCGCTTCCTTTTTACGCTGAGTGTTGGGGGTTCGTCTCCACATGGGGGACATTTTGTGTGATCCAAAGGTTTTTTCTGAGTCGGGGGTTATTTGTGTCCTTTTATTAGGTTTGTAAAATCTCTCCAGGTACAGGTATATTGCTAAAGTGGGGGGTGTCTTTTTTTCAAAGTGCAGGTTTAGGGTTTTAATTTTTTGGGTAAATTGCACCCTATATAAAAACTTTGACTCTTATTGTGTTTACCAAGGGGTTTAAATACATATGTTGGAATAAATCTTTTTAGACTTTTTAATTTTGCACAAAATGTAATCCTTTACATTTCAAAAATTACACAACTCAATTAAGTAAGAAAAGCTTTAACTTCCAGTACAAGTTTGTGCCTAACTTTTTAAAATTAATAAGTACTTTCCCCAAAACAAAACGAAACTTAAAATTTGCCCATACACAAAAATCCCCAAATCAAACTGAGAAATCATCAAAACTTTGGTTCTAAAGGGTGTTTGAAAGCTTCAACAAGCTTTAAGCGCCGGAATTTCACAAATTTAAACCCTTTTATCTGTGTTTTGACTTTTCTCTACAATTTTATTAAAACACTGTGGGGTTATTTTTTTGCAGCTTTTTGGGTACCGAAGGTTGTAGTATTTGATCAATAACAAGTTTTAAATACTACGGGAACTAACCCCCCCCAAAGGGTTTAAATACAGGCAATTGAAAATCCTAGTGTAAAATTTTTTTCACCAGGGGACTTTCCCTTTTTTCACCGGGGCTTTCCTTTTTTAGGGTATACCCGGTTCCCCGGCTATTAGTACCCGGCGACGGCGTGCGGTTTTTGGCGGTTCGGTCCGACATGCCACCCCACGGTGGTATCCGGGGATTTCCGCACGGAAAAAAAAAAAAAAAGTGTATATTTATTTACAAGAAATAAAAATAAAAAAAGGGAACAAAAATATTTTTGTCTGGTAATAAAAAAGGGTAAAATCGAAATTTTTAAACATACATTGCCCCCGGCTAAGCCCATAAATACAGTCGGGATGAAGAATCAAAGTACTTTATACCAAATTTCATTTAAATCGGTTCAGGGGTTTAAGCGTGAAGAGGTAACAAAAGACGACAACATTTCGCATTTGTAATATTTTTTATTCTCTATTTGATTTCCCAACATTTGAATTTACTCTTACAATACACATACAACACAGAACTAAAACATGGGGATTCAAGGAATTACAAATAATACAGCATACACTAAATATAACACAGCTTACAGACAAAAAAACTGAATGACATATTATTATTGTACTAAACGTGTTACAATAGGTGTACAATCTTCCAAAAAGTCCCAAGGGCCGTCAAGGTATTTGAAGTAAAACACACTTGCTCAGGACGAGATAAATTTAATAGAAAAGTTACACAATGTTATGTCTTCTCGAAGAATCTTAATATTGCGATCTAAGTTTATGGAACAACGCCATCTATCGAGACGGATGTAAAACATAAGCAATGACTAGTTAACATTCCGCCCACCATGGACAAGTGTCCATCGATAATTCCTAGAAACTAAATTTATTATTAACTATGACATAACAAAATGATCCGACATGATCTAAGCTAAGGTAACAAAAAAATTAAACAATCTTACTTTCTAACTTTAATCAACTCAACAAATACATATGGGATAAATCTATGTTGTAATAGGTGTATAATAAGCTTGGAAATAGGTCGTTTGTACGAATCTTTACATTTTAATGAAACGAACGGTAAGATTGTCCGCACCAAAGTTTGTCTGTTATTATCCCTACAACCATCTTGGGGGCAGATCATCCTCTTTTTTCAGTACTACGTCCCCTACCTTTGGGTCAGGGGTAATCGTGACCACTTTAACGATGTTGCAATTTAGTTAGGTATTCGTGCGACCATCTGCGCCAAAAAACCTGAAGAACCGTTGAGTAAAATGCCATCGTTTAAGAGTGCTCCTTAGACTTTTCATAAATTGGGGTCCGGGGACCAGGGTAGGGGTTCACCCACAAAGGGAAAAGTCCAGGGTAAGTGGATATGGATCTTTCCGGCAGGAACTAATTTTTGTAATCGGACGTGATTCCAAAAACGCTTTTATTTGACATAGAAGGGGTCACTCCTCGAACGTCAAAGTCTTTTCCATTATTCGTCTCAGGTGATGTTTTGGGGGATTCACTCCAGCCTCCCGATCCCCCGAAATTCGGAAGCGGGATGGAAGAAGTGCCAGTTTTCCATTAGTTTCCAGGCAATCCCCTATTCCTTTGCTACTCGGACCCTTTCCCGATGAAATGCGTTTTTTCAATTTCTATCTGCTCCCACAAAGTTTTTGCATTATCACTCCACAGTCTCACAATGTCCTTGCGTGCAAAAATCGCTTAAATGCGGCCAAAAATGCCCCTGAAATAAATCATGAAAACTTCGAGGGTATTGCCACGAGTGGCCAGCAGACGATAAAAAAATTAAACCCTTTGTGGGCGATAACCAGTCCCTTTGAGGTCTAAAAGCGATAGACCGCGTAATCAACACCGCTTTGATGGGAAGGGGCGGCAAGCAGTTACACGAGTTTTTGGCAATTGCCATCATCTTTTGTTTTTTTGGGGCAGAATGACGAACACAAAAACGCATTTATGAACGTTTTGGTCTCACTAATTTCGGGCATAACAATCCATTTGATTCTAAATAATTAGCTTAAATTGGGACCACCATGTATGGTACGTCATGACATCTGCTAAAATTAGATTTGTCAGACGATTTATATGGTATCAATTTTGGGTTTTACAGGTTTTTCTACGACATTAGCCTTTGGGCAGCGCCCACCAACCCTGAGGATTCCATCTCCATCCAGGAGGATTAAGCGAGGAAATTACTATTTTATTTATTTACCTATCTTTTTAAACTCTCGATTTCTTCTAGAAAAGCCTTCACCTTGACAAAACCCGTATAAGGTAAGTAACGTTTATTTATTTCAACAATGTTAGCCACGCGTGTTTTTAATTTTATTTCACTAAAAAAATCTCCCCAAAATAAGAAATAACTCTAATGGCTTTTTTTAAACTTGAAATCTAGTAAAAATTCTATCCTTCCGTGCTAATGACAAGTAACTTTATCCTTTTTCTTTTCTAATCTGTCTTTTCACTATTCCCTTCGGAATGGACTGTATTTCTGTACCATTTTAGGCCGGGTTTCTCCATAATTCAATTTCAGATATGTCCTGGGAGCTAAACCGCGAGCATGCGCAATCTGCGGGATTTCTAACAATCTGACTGCGACACTGGTAAGTGTCCGTAATTGTTATATTTCAGTACTCTATTAGCCACGAAAGGTCTTCCATTTACTCGGATGATACTCAACAAGCAAGAACGACACTAGAATCAGTCAAGCATGGACGTTGGCCTTTGGAATATTAACACGCGGAAATTCTTGTAGTAACTTGGCTATAAACAGCACCACATAGCTCCAACGGGTATGGATACGCAGGGGCGATCCTAGATTTAAGCCCACCAAGCTAATAGGGAATATAAACCGTTACAGTCTACAGATCTAATATAGACAACCCCAGCGTAATCTGATTAGGGGCATCCGAAAACCCTGCAGCTCCGTGTGAAGATCGTTTCTACTAGTCCTTATCCACCTTGGAAGACGATAATTGGTGAGGTGAACAAGATCCTTGCGGTATAGAGCAATCTTGAAGAATAAATCCAGGGTATCTCATCATCCATCCTATACCAGCAAGCCATATTCTCGGATAAGCCCTAGCAGTTGTTATAACAGGCAATCCAACCCAAGCGGTGAACAATCTTGCAATTCCATATCACTCTAACGTTTAGTCACAGGTGTTTGAAGTTCAGGAAGGTTTACAGTGTTTTGGGAAACCCCGTAAACTAGATTTTTTTCCCAAATTTTAAATCCTAATATTTTGATAATTGTATCCTTGTTCATTTCTAGGTATTTTTTGTTGAGTTTCTCCTTCCTGTATTTGTTGGCGCAATTTTTTGTCACTACAGGTCCATTTTTGAAGCTCAAATCCTCCGAGACTAAGAAGTTCGCTCATTTGACGGTTAAATCTGAAGGCCTTCCTCGACGCTTTCGCAACCTGACATCAGATCATCCATATAAAACTCCTTTAAAACTCTATTCGCTGCTAAGGGGTACTTATCGCCTTCATCGCACGCTAGCTGTTGCAAAACTCTTTACAGCCAAGTAAGGCGCTGAGGATGTACCGAATGTGCCCCGCATAACCTAAGATGTTGAAGTTCTGCATTTGAATCTCTACGCCATAAGAGGCGTTGAAAATCAACATCTTCCTCAGACACTTTCACTTGCCTGTACATCTTTTACAATGTCGGCAACAAGACATACAGGATAACAGCGCCAGCACATAATAATATGCCTCAAATCGGGTTTGGGAAAGAGGGGGGCCCAAAACTAGCATATCCTTATTCAATGAAGTTCCTTATCTATTTGGCACGACGCGTCGAAGACAACCCTTACCTTTGTGGTGGTTTTATCATTACGGTTTTACCGCGTGGTGTGGTAAATAAACGGCATTGGATTTGCTTATCTCTGCTTCCGGAACCACCTCCATGTGTCCAAGCGACAAATATTCAGAAATGACTTCCGAGTATTTAATTTTTAGGTCCGGGTTGTTAAGCAACCTTTTCTCCAAATATAAAAATCGTTTACGAGCAACCTAAAAGGGAAATTTACCATACTGACATTCTGGATCATTTGATTAAATGGCAACTTTACCACATAACGACCCGACGAATCCTCTTTTAAAGGTTTTTGTAAAGAACTCTTCGCAGGTTTTGCTCTTCTTCAGATAATATTTATTGTTATCAGAAGATGTCTCCTCTAGCCCCCAAAACTTTTCATAGACTATCAATAGATAATTGAGTATGATGCTTAGGATTTTATCTTGATTCTTAGATCGTGGTTCATGGTTTGTGGAGAGTGTATACAGCCAGAGAGGATCCAACCGAGCTTGGTGTTTGTGCTATTGGATAACCCGGCAGACCCTTGATTACACCTTCCAATAAAAATTTTACCATTTTACTTCTGCCCCTAAAAGAACATCGATTCTATTTGGTGTCCCAAAAATGGGATCGGCCAATTTCAATTCTGAAATTTGTGACGACCACGTTTTAAATGTAACCTTTCTTTCCGGAAGGAGGGAGGTTAAATTACTTAAAATGTGTGCCCTTTTCGTTAACTATAAAGTTAGGATCGTAGCGTGACTGTACCTGTAGGGTAACAAATCCTTTTGACTGCAATATTGCATTCTGATCACTGCCAAGACCTGATATAAACTTTTATTGGAACCCCCTTAAGACCTAGCATCTGCAAACCCCTGACTCGGTTATGAAAGACGCCTGTGAACCTTGGTCTAAGAGAGATCTCAACACGAAAGTGCCCGCTCTCGACTCTACCTTTATCAAGGCAGGGGGCCAATAATACTTTGGGTGTTTAAATTAGAGAAACAGGGCACAATATTTGATACTTCGCCCTGTGAGTTTGATGGTGGAGTCGAAGAGTGATCCGTACCATCTTCCCTATGGCCACCAGAAGTGTTACACTTCTAGTGATGCTTTTTGGATGAAGTAAAGAATGATGCCTTTTTCTGCAAACACGACAATTGGTTTTAATGACGACATGAAAAAACTGAGTGGTTTGGACCGAGACAATTGAAAACACAACTTATTGGTTTTGGGCAAAACCACGACGTGCATCTACATCTTCTTTAGCAAATTTTTGCAATTATTAATTATGTGCCTCAGAACAAAAATTGCAAAGTTGTGGATGAGGTTACATGTAACACTTTTGTAATTCGAGAACTAGTATTATTACTTGACCTATTTAATTTTTTTATCTAAAAATTCTAGTGACCTGAACCGTTGCTCTAAAAATCCTTAAAATCGCTAATCCCCTTTGGTTTAAAACAGCATTAATTTTACAAACTTGGATTTCCCACAATTTTCTAGACTCTGTATCAAGCTTCAAACTAACAAGTAGATTACAATTATATCCCATGAAGAAATATCAATATTTAAATTTTTAAGAGCGTTTAAACATTCGACAGTGGTATCTAATAACGCCCTTATTGCACCAGCTGACTCCGACAATATGCTCTTTTGATTCATAAAAAAGTTTCAAAATACAGTTAGCCAAATGTTTTTTATATTAATCTGTTCTCTAATTGATCCCAACATTCTTTATAATTAGCAGCCGTGATAGGAATATGACGTAAAAATTGTTCAGCTTCACCTGTTAAATATCCTTTAAGATAGTGCAGGCGTTGAACGTCGTCAATCCTTTATTGTGTGGTCAACGATACAAATAAATCACGAAAACTGATCCATTCTGTATACTGACCACTAAAACTCGGAATAGAAATCTTAGGTAATTTAACACTAAAGGATTTGGGCGGCGTGTTTTAAAACCCTTAACTTTAGTATCAGAAGTTGAGACAAGCTTAGAACTATTAAATTTTAAGTAGAAATCCTTTTAATTCCGCCTTATAATCTGTATAAAGTTCTTCCGTAAAGTCATACGCATCCGTCTTGTAATAATCCGTTTTTCATTAGCTGTTCTTTACTAAAGTCGGTAACGATTTTTTTATGAGTAGCACGATACGAAGCCCAATATTCGTTCAATGTTTCTAACGAGTTTCCAAATAAGACTGCGTGATTCTTTCCTTGGGAGACTTTTTAAAATTGGTTCTTGCTTTCTGTATTTTTAATTTAATATCCTCTTGAATATTAATGTAAGCACCATTTTAGCTATTAATTAAAAGGTGATATTCTTGTGTAGTGAACTAAGTTATCTTTACACGACTCGTGCCAATAACAAATTAACCTTAATTTGTAAATTAAGTTCTAAATATCACTCCGAAATTTCTAAGCCGATGAACTTTTGATGTAAAATTTTCTAAGTGTTTGAAGTTCCGAAATTCGGGATAAAAACCGGCATAGGTTCCCCGTCTGTTTCACTTTTTGCGAAATTATTCTAAGTCCATGCAACACTTAACGTTTTATAAGTCTATTTCTTCATGCATTAATCACTTTGTATTTATTTTTTAACTTTACATTTAAAAAATGTCTCTAAACTCACTATTTTATAAGTCACAAGTTGGATTATTTTTAATAGGTCAAATGTACTCACGGTTGTCACTGCACTTAAGCACGAACTGTTTTTTTGTATCTCCACCGCTCACAAGTTACCACTTACTCCACTAGAGGGCACCCAATTCTAATCGGTGGGTATGGGTAACAGCTGTGATGTCAACCTTTTTGTCAAAACCGGCTCCGATAGGACCATGTACAATCTTCCAAAAAGTCCCAAGGGCCGTCAAGGTATTTGAAGTAAAACACACTTGCTCAGGACGAGATAAATTTAATAGAAAAGTTACACAATGTTATGTCCTCTCGAAGAATCTTAATATTGCGATCTAAGTTATGGAACAACCCATCTATCGAGACGGATGTAAAACATAAGCAATGACTAGTTAACATAGGGAATATGCATGATTTTTTTTTTTTTTTTAACGATTCTATAGTTTTTAAATTTCCAAAAAAAAATATAACACATCCGAATATAAAAACCTTGAGCAAAAAAAAATATTATTAAAAACCCTATCATTTTGGGGCAATTTTAACACGTCATTTTTGGGGCGCTTTTTGTGACGTCAGATTACACTTTCAGCGAATTTGATGTCCAAACCCCAGTGAAAATTCACAAAGTTAAAAAAAAAGGGTGATAAAAATTTAAATTTTTTACCCTGGAAACCAATAAAAACTTTTTATAAATATTGTGCCGTTCCTTTGTGCCCAAAAAATATCAAAAAAGACCTGAAAAGTTTTATTTAGTCATTGTTTGGGTTTTCTAACGGGGGAAATTTTAAAAATTTAACACTGAAAAAAAGTATTTGTTATTAACTTTAAAATGAAACAAATAATCACCGAAAAACCAAAAATTTTCAAAAACCCAATTGTTTACATCTTGACAGTGTAGGTTTACGCACGTTTTCTTCAACAAAAAGCGTTGCGTTTTTTGAAATTTGCGAGGGAATTTAAAAAAGCTAATTTTTTATGATTTTTCACTATTAAAATTATAATAAATTTTAAATATAAAGATGGGTTCTATTTTTGCAATAAAAAATTTCCAATAAAAAAATTTCCATTTTGGGTTTTCCCGGCATATTCCCTATTTTATCGGGTGGTTAAATGGGAACGCTTCCGAACTTGAAAAAAATCAAGAAAATGTAATTACTTCTTATACAGTTTTTTTTAAGATATTTGGGGTAATAAATTTTTTCATAATTTTTGAAAAATTTTATTTTAGACTTTTAAAACTTTCAATAGAACCCCAAATTTAAAAAAGGTTTCCCCTTGTCTTTTTTCGAAAATTCGAGTGAAGAATGATGTCTAATTAAATTTTCCCTTTTTACAATTTGCCAAAAAATTTTAATTTTCTTTTATAATACTAAAATTAAAAATCAACTTTCCTTTAAAAGGGCCGGTTTCCCCTGGAGGGGGAAGGGGGAGTCAGATACAGGGCTTCCCACAGGCCAATCATAAAACGCTGTGTTCTCAAAAGGCCCGAAAAAGCAACTATTCACAATACCTTAAATTTAAATTTCTTTGCTGTCTATATCTTCCATACAACCATTTTCCCTTTTTTTCTACCCTATTTCATTAGGCCCCACGTGGACAAAGAACCCGTGAAGCACTCCGGGCCGGGTTAAATAAAGGGGAAAAAGCGTTTGCACAAAAAAAACAAAATTACTTTTCCCGTGGAAAAAGGGGGGGGTTTCGTTTAAAACACAGAGCTAACATACATGATGTAACTTTTGGGAAAGGAATTTAAAGGGGTAGATTGGTCCCCGTTAGATTATTTTTATCGATTTTTTCCCAAAGGGGGAAATTGTTGGTGAAGGAAAAACGGAAAAAAAAAACCAAAAAAAAAAAAACAAAAAAAAATCAAAAAAATTTTTCCAAACAAAAAAAAATTTTAGACTTTTAGCTAAAAAAATTTTCTTAGGGAATAGTATTTTTAAACCATCATAAAAAGGGACTTTTGGGAAAGGGTCGCCGTTTAGGGGGTTTACAATTCACAGCTGTAAAGCCCAAAAGGGTTTTCGAAAAATGCAAAATTTTGTTTTTTTTACGGGACAACACCCAAGCACATGTATGCTATAAAAGGGTACTATAAAGTACGACCTCAAAATTGTTTGATTATTCGATTAAATTTTTATCGTTTAAAAGTTTTTGGGTTTTAGTATAAAATATAGTTTAAAAAATATTTTTAGAAAAGGTTAAAAATTTTTTGGTGGGGGGGGGTTCATACCGTCCCAAAGGAAAAAAAAGAGGCAGTGTCGCCGGTATAATCCTAAAAAAGTCGGGGAAAGGGGGGGTTTTAAAAAATTTGTTTAAAGAGCGGGCGTATCTGGTCACTTTTTATGACTTTCTACTTACGCTGGTTAGTTTATTTTAGGGTTTGGAAATTTCCCGCCCATCGGAAAATTTTCACCCCTTTAAAAGTATTCTTTCCTTCTTCATAGAAGAGTCCTTGGGGTTGGAGTTTAAAAAAAGCTATAACGAACGTAAAACGGGGCAGGTTCGTCGAATTTTTTTGACAACTTTTTTACATTTTGTAGAGTTAATCTATCTATTAGGAAAAAATTTTATATATTAATAGGTATTTTTAGATTGGTAACTTTTAAGGAAAAAAATTTTTTAAAAGATGCAAATCCATAATGGTTTACGACAAAACATTACAAAAAAAAGGAAGGGGGGCCCCCTTATACACAATTTGGTCTGCAAGGGAAAAGAATTTTAGTGTAGTTAAGTGGTTTGACCCAAAACGTAACTGCCGGAGTTTTTATGTGGACGCTTTTCCTCTTGAGAACATCAAACGATTTAGAAAAGAGGGCAAAAAGTAAAAATTGAACGTTACCCTTTTCCGCAAATCGTCAAGCAAATATAACCCTATTTTGGGACCCAATCCCACCCACAAGCCCACCACTGAATCCTGTTTCACCAGGATCCACAGCAGTTTACCCCCCGAACACACCGAGTTTTTGACACTCGGGGAAACCCAGGGGAAAAAATTAAAAGTCTTGGAACCCGCAAAAGAAAAAATTTAAACAGAAAAAAAAATTGGAGGAGTTGGGAAAAACAAATAAATTCCCCTTCCCTCCTTAGCAAAAACGGGAAAACAAAATGAAAATAAAAAAAGGAATTTCAACCCCTTTTAAACAGGGAAGCCCCAAAGGCCAAAAAAAATTTGGGTCTACATGAGCTATATTTGATTTTTAAAAATATGTATGGAAAAATCGCCTAAAAAAACGGAAAAATTACCCTAGTTGAAAACAAGTCCCCCTGTTTTACCCCCCCAGAGTCACCTTTCAAACTATTCGCCTTATATTTTGTTCATTTTACCAAAGGGCTTTCATTTTCCCCGAGGATTGATGAGCCCGGGGTGTTTATAATGAGAGTTAGGTGTTGAGCATTGACACAATGGGACCGGGCTAATTTAAATGGGAAAACAACTGCTCTTAAAGTTACCAGAACCCCTAAAAAAATTTTAGCGCACAGTGACCCAAACCTTTTTAAAACCAAAGTCCTCGACAACCCTTTGCGAAAAGATGGAAAAAAATTTTTAAAAATGGCGCCCCTTGGTGATTGTTTCCCCGCGTTTGGGCCATTCGTCTATGAGGTCATTAAAAGACAAAGGGGGCCCGTGTTGAAGCAATTTGTAATTTTACCCGATCCCCCCGCGCCCAAGAAATCGCCCTAATTTAAAAAAAATTTTTTTTTTAAAAAATTTTTTTAAAAAAAAAATTTTTTTTTTTTAAAAAAATTTTTTTTTTTTTTTTTTTTAAAACCCCAATTTTACCCCCCTTTTTTTTTTTTTTTAAAAAAAAAAAGGCCAAAAAATTTTTTGGGGGAAAAATTTTAAAAAAAAATTTTTTAAAAAAAACCCCCCCCTTTTAACCTTTTTTTTTTTTTCCCCAAAAATTTTTTTTTTAATTCCCCCGGGGGGAAAAAAATTTAACCCCCCAAAAAAAAAAAAAAAATTGGGGGTTTTAAAAAAGGGAAAATTTTTTGGAAAAACCCCCAAAAAATTTAAAAAATTTTTTTAAAAAAACCCCCCCGGGGGGGGGGAAAAAAAAGGGGGAAAGGGTTTTTTTTTAAAAAAGGGGTTTTCCCAAAGCAAAGGTTTCCCCAAAAAAAAAAAAAACCCCCCCCCCCCCCCCAAAAAAATTTTTTTATTTTTTTTAAAGGGGAAAAACCCAAAAAAAAGGGAAATTTTAAAAAAAAAAGGGGGGGAACAAAGAAAAATTTTTTTTTTAAAAAAAATTTTTCCCAAAGTTTCCCAAACCCCCGGAAAAAATTTAAAAAAAAAAAAATTTTTTTTTTTTTCCCAAAGGGGGGGAAAAAACCCCCTTTTTTTCCCCAAAAAACCCCTTTTTTCCAAAAAAAAAGGGGTTTTTTTTTTAAAAAATTTTTTTTAATTTTTTTCCCCCAAAAATTGGGTTTTTTTTTTTTTTAAAAAACCCCCCCCAAAAGGGGCCAAGGCCCCCCAAAAAAAAACCCCCCCCCTTTCCCCAAAAAAAAAAGGGTTTTTTTTTTAAATTTTTTTTTTTAAATTTTTTTTAAAAATTTTTTGGGAAAAAAATTTTTTCCCTTTTTTTTAAAAGGGGCCCCGGGGGGTTTTCCCGTCAAAAGGGGGGAAAATTTTTTTTTTTTTTTAAATTTTGAAAATTTTTAAAAATTTTTTCCCCGGTTTTTTTTTGAAAAATTTTTTTTTTAAATTTTTAAAAAAATTCCCTTTTTTTTTGGGTTTTTAAAATTTTTTCCCAAAATTTTCCCCCCCCCAATTTTTTAAATTTTTTTGGAATTTTAAAAAAAAAAAAATTTTTTTTTTTTGGGAAATTTAAAATAATTAAAAATTTTTGGGGGAAAACCCCAAAAAAAAAAAGGGGGAAAAAAAGGGGCCCAAAAAATTTTTAAAAAAAAAAAAATTTTTTTTTGAATACAACTGCTCTTAAATTACCAGACCCTAAAAAAATTGAGGCACAGTGACCCCTCAGCCATGTCCTCGACAACCTTTTGCAAACAGATGGAAAAAAAATTGGTAAAGATGGCCCCCCTTTGGGTGATTTCCCAGCGTTTGGCCATTCGTCTTAGGTTTTAATAGACAGGGACTGTGTTAAGCAATTTGTAATTTTACCCGATCCCCCGCGCCCCCAAAGAAATCGCTTCCCATTTTTGTCTTGAATAGTACATGGCTGCACGTTTTTCCCCCCTCGAACGACCGGAAGGACACCTCCCAACCCCGGGCAAAGCCTCAGTGCAACCCTCCTATATGCCTTGCAAAAAAAATATCAGTCCAGTCGTTGGCCTTGTAACAGTTTGCGACGGACAGCGCCTAGGGTCGCCCTATCGGCCATACAGGGCACCATAGCACAAAAAACCTAAATAAGTAGCCCGTATTGATTTTTAAATGTTTAAATGTAGCCCCCATGTGCAGTTGTTCCTTGTCAATGCACAAAAAACTCTTTTTAGACTTTTCTTTAAAACTATTTTAATATGTTCGATAAATAAAAAAGTTTCTTTCTAAAACTAATCCTAGATAACACATGGGGTTTTTTTTTTACATTTACATTGTCAAATCTAATGCTCGGCGGTGTTTTTGGGGTCCCTTTTAAAAGAAAACGGGAAAGGTTTTTTTGGGGGTGAAAAAAGTTAAGCATTACGTTCCCCCCCATTGAGATATCAAGTTCAAACACTTTTGGTAATCTCTCAAGCCCCCCCCTAGTATCAGATTCCACCAGTAATAAGCCGTATCAGCAACGCGTTCAGAGTAATCGGAGGTATTGGCATCTAAGAAAATTTCGCGAACCGTATTCCACAAGTGGGGAACTAGCCCGATCCCTGAGGACACCCCATTGTAACGCCTTCGACCAGAAATGTGACCAAGTTTATTTTTAGTTGTACCTTTTGAAAAGTACGAAGAGAAAAGGAATAAATTTTTTAAAACCCCCCGTGATTTTAATTTCAGCAACAGCGGGGGCCCCCATGCGTTGTCGAGCGCCAGAATATCAAAGAAAATAGCCAGCCTTTGAAATTTTGACTCTGGGGACAAACTTTCAACCGTATAACGCGTCGTTGTCTTTTTCCCCCAACGAAAAATCCAAATTTCATCTAAAAATTTGACTCCACCTGGCAGAACCGGGGCACTAAAAAGCGTTCAAAAAGCTTTCCTCGATGGTAACAATGTGATTGGCGGAGGATTTAGGATCATCGGTGGCTTGTCGCCACTTTTTGGTATTATACGAATATTACCGCCCCGCCATATACGGGGGAAATATTCCTCAGCAATGCAACTTTTAAAGCATTAAAAAATCGTGTCACCCGAAAGTTTAAAAGCTTCTTCTATCATTTTGTTAGATTTTTTTATCATCCCCAACCTTTGGGTTTAGCGGAAAAGGATTAAATTTGTCCCGAAAAAATTGTCTGAAGAGGGTAAATCGGGGGGGGGAAGGGAGACAGTGGGGGTTCGTGGCCCACTCCCTGTCGTGGGTGAGGGACCCGTGTCGTTTCCGGTCGATCGTCAGGTACGAGGATCTAAAAGTTTTCGCTTTTTTGTTCTACTCCGTGGTTTTTTGTTATTAATTTTGATGTTCTGATGTACGGGGGTCGATTGATCTTTTTCCCCTTAAAATTCGTATACAAAGGTGACCACGGGCCCTCTTATGAGTTATTAAAAAGTTTTAAATTTAAATTTCCCCTTGGTTTTTTCCCACAGCAGCTTGTAGTGGGACCTGGAAACTCTAAGGAAATGGAGAAAATTTTGTACAAATCCCCTTTTAGTTATGTTTTTTTTAATAGTGTTTAATTTTCTACGATTTTTCCGGTAGCTTTAGTAGTTCGGCTAATCTACATTCCCAATCCATCTACGGGTTTTAGTGAAGATCCGCGACCAATAGTTACTACCGCAGAGTGAAATTTTTGAAGTATTTCTGCGCTTTCCCCCTGTAAACTACTGCGACTGAAGTTTTGGATGAGTTGCAAAGAGTAAAACCAAACAAACCCCATTCGCACCTTTATTTTATATCTAAAATTATAGGGAGCCCTTTGTGGATCCTGTGCAACCCTTGGTGGAATTCGTACCGATCAAGCGGTGATCATACAGGATGCGTCCGGAAGACACGCCATCCGGATATCGAGACGTCGCCGCGGTAAGCGTCACGTAATAGAAGATACCCTTTGGGTTGCAAAAAGTTGGTGGGCATGGGGGGGTATTGTGAATAATAAATTCATTTCCGCAATGAAATCTTAAACCGCACAACCAAACCGTGTGGGTTTTGAACGCAATTGCCTACCATAATGAAGATGAGCATTGACTCAGCGCCAATGTAATTTTATGCCCCCACGAAACTGAAAGACGTAACGAAAGGGGATGAAAAGGAGGAAAAATTGGATTAAATATTGAAAATAGCAGCTCCTACGTAAACCTTACGGGTAAGGATGGATCTAGCAAGGGCGCAGGGACGCCCAAAGATTACGAAAAAGATTTTACCGTAAAATTAAAAACTTAACTTATCCCAGCCTGCGAACGCAGTCAAGCTGACTACATTACGACGCAAGTGACGCTCTGATATTGTTCTTTTAAAGGACAATGTCTAACTTTTTTTTTCTAAAAAAACGGTCTAATTTTGATGTAGCTATTTATCGTTTTGAAGATTTAATGGCCCATCGAAATTATTATTTTTAGTAAATTACTCTTTTAAATTTTTTTTTTTTTTTTTTTTTTTTTTTTTTTTTTTTTTTTTTTTTTTTTTTTTTTAAAATAAATTAAACTTTTGTAATTGGTATTTAAAATTAGCTGTTCAGTTTTAATTTGTTGTGGCCCAGTCGTATGAGCCCCCATCGATGGTCAATGGTTTTTTTTAACCCCCTTACACGTGCGCACGTGGGCTTAAAATCTGGGTTCTTTTTTGGACAAGCTCGCGTTTTGTGTGCGGGGGCAATTAGACAATAGGGGTTTTAATAGTGCAAAACTTTTTTACATGACCGAATTGTACAATTTAAACAAAAGAACTACTTTTAAAAGTCTATAAACTACATGTGGCCCCGTCTATATAAAGTTTATTTTGTGTTGGCTAATGTTTCCGAATGCTGCCCCTAATTCTAAGCCATCCATTGAGCCCTTTCTAGTTTCGAGCCTAACAATTTGGGTTTACTTAATAAATCATTCTCACTTAATTTTAATTGTCCTTTATATTTTTGACGGTACAAAGCTGTTTGGAAAGGGACGTCTTCCCTAGAACCGGGTCGTCTTTTTCAATTATCGGGCCTCGGCCTTTCGGTTTTTCAAAACGCAAAACCCCACTGATTTAATGGCGTCCACAGTTCCGTTTCTTAAAACGCCCTTCGTTAGCTACACTAACACGAAAGCCCGCCTTAGAGGTTTTTTTTTTAAAGCCTACAATTTGAAATCCCCCATCGCTCGGTTTAATAGCCTTTATGAGATTTTTTGCTGACGAGGGCGCATAGTCCGCTAAGCGTTTCCCTGTGGGATGGCAAAAACAAAGGCTAGGAAAAGCGCGCTTCATAGGTCCCCGGGGACGGGCAGAATTTAGGTGGTAATCGAAGCTTAAATTTTCCGCGTACGTTAAAAACGTTTGTTGAGTTGCGATCCCCCAAATTTTTTCGCTCAAAATTCGCTAACTTGTTTTGTTGCTAAGGATTTTATTCTAACAAAGAACGATACCGGAAAATTTGTTTAGTAATACCATAAATTTCCCTTTTATTCCAATTCATCCGAGATCCCCGATCAATTTAAATAATTTATTTTTTTTTGCCATACCGGTAGCCCGGAGACTAACTCGCAGTAATTGTATTCCCCACGTTATCACGACCGTTAAGAGACGAAACATTTCCCCTTAAAACAAAATTTTAAATTTGTTTTCTTCTATTGTCTTTTGGGGAAACCCCTAGGTGACATTTCGTTTTAAAAATTTTTTCCCGGTTGGTGTTAAAATTTACTTGTACCGCCGGGGGCCGGCAACTCGCTAACGACCGAAAGCCAAAAAAAGGGCAACCCAAACAAAAATTTTAAAAAGGAAAAAAGTTTAAAAATAAACAATACCGAGAAAAAACAATATAAACAAAGGATACCTTACCCACTTTTTGAAAAAAAAAAATTTACTCACCAATATTTGTAATAAAATAATTAGCAAATTTCGTTTAAAAACAATAAAAAAATTTTGATATTTTTTAAAACACTATACACAACCCTTTGCCCCCCGCAAAAAACCGGGGGAAATAGTCCCGAAAAACACAGAAAACAAAATTTAAATTGTTAGCATATGAAATCAACCGTTAGCGCACAGTGCCGCGAAGGGGAAATGATAACCCTATATTGGGATAACCGTATATAGGGAGGTGTGGACTTGGGGCATGTAGTAGCTTTATACCCATGGTATAAATCGCACGATGGTAAAAAACATTTTTTTTCAACCTTAGAAAATGATAAACAATGGGTTGTTTGGTGGCGGCAGATAACAAAAAAATACAAGAGAAAAAAGTCGCCTTTAAAAAACTTTTGTTACGAAAGAAAAGGAAAGAAAACCTTTTTGACATTTGGAAAAAAAAAAACAGAAAAGGGTTTTAACCCCTGGGGGTATAAAGTGACTAAGGGAAACTCCCCACGCAGGACAAAGCACTGAAAAAAAAAGGAAAATTGAGACAAAACCCATAACCAAAAAAGCTGGGCCCGGTGCATTTTAGGCCAAAAAAGTATTTTTAAAAAGGGATAGTCCAGCAGTGGGGCGATTAAAGGTGTTTATGTGAAGCGATAGCTCGAACAAGTCATGTAGCATCCGTTATGTCTGAACATATGTAGGTAAGTAAAAATTACCCTCTTTTTAGTTGGATGATAAAAACCATTGTGTTAATGTTTTAAAGATCTGAAAAACACTGAACTTTCGAAAGTTCCTTTATGTCACCTTCTTTCCCTAAGGATTTATTAGCTAGGGACAGGTAAAAAAAGTTTTAACCTTTTGTCAGGCTTGAAAGTTTTTTCGTTTGCTTATAATTCGTGAAAATTTTTATTTTTTTAAAACAATTTAAAAAATTTTTTGACTTGTTGTTCTTTATTACCTACATTAAAATATAATAACGGTATTTAGGCACTAAGTAACTACTACGTCGTTCCCACAAAGAGAACGGACATCCTCAAAAATGACACGCGAGTACAATTAATAATTATTATGTACACGTGTATGTCGGGTTGGGGCTTCATTCGGTAAATCCTTTAATTATCCCTGCTGGACATAGGCCTCTTCTTAAAATTTGTAGGTTTTGACCAACATACCACCCCGGGCCAGAGGGGTTTTTGTATATAATTTGTGTCCAGTTTTCCTTCTCTTTGCAATGCTGTTGTCCTGCGTAGTTTTCGCTCTTAGTCGATCGAATCGATATTAGGATTTGCCGAAATCACAGATTCTCGAATTGATCGGAACTGATTTGTGACCGAACTTTTACTACGATAATGGGCTCATATCATCAGAATCAGAGTGACTCTAGAGTTGTAGGTCTATAAGTGGCAGTAGTCAATACTCTCTGGTGACCCACTTGCTGGTTTAGCCTCTTTGGTCTGTGATTTCGGCAAATCCTAATATCGATTCGATCGATAAGAGCGTAAACTACGCGTTGCTGCCCTTGGAGTCCCTCAAGCTCGAGTCAGCGGGAGGGGGGATTGGGCTCCGGTAACCTCACTCACTCAGTGAAAGAATTGCTTAACACCGGTTTCTGTGAGGTCGTGGAATCACTCCGGTCGAGCCGGCCCATTCGTGCCGAAGCATGGCTCTCCAATTCATTTGGATACGATAACAGATATCCTATATTAGCATGTTGGACATAACGCGGGGTTTATTAAATATGCTTCCGTGTGTCAAATTTGTGGTTAAATTTATTGAGAAATGAAGAAAAAAACTGACGGGAAAAATAGATAAAACAATCTTTGAAACGGGTTGTATATCGTGTCAAATTTTAAGCTCAGTAGGTCCATTTTTTTTGTAGTTTATGAAGCGTACACAAAACCTATATATGATTTTTATGTTTTTTAAGATATACAGTATAGTGCAGGATTTACGATTTAAAAATAAAAAAGGTTAAAAGAAGATGAAAAAAGGTAACAGTTTATTATGATTATCACACAAAAGACAGAAGCTAGGTTTAAAGAGTACAGTCACATGCTCCAAGAGAAAGAATTAATGAAAAAAGCCATCCTAAGGGTAGACTGGGAGAAAATGCCTATGGAATTAAGTCCGCCAATGTACAACTATCACTTGTGCATAAAGAAAAAAAAAAAGCACAGAAAATAGACAGCACGTAATACGTTTCTGTTTCTTTGTATGTGAGAGTCGCCACATACAGGTAATAATACATCATCAATCAACAGCCTATAATAGTCCACTGTTGAACATAGGCCTCTCCTTAGGAAGGAGGGTTTGGCCTACTATACCACGCTGGCCAGACGGGTTGGTATAGGTTTGTTTCAAGTTTCCTTCTCTTTGGGAGAGATGTTTGTCTTAAGTAGTTTTCTCCCTTAGCGATTTTTACAACACCCACGGGATGAATAGGGGGGGTGACATACGTATTCTTAATCCGTCACCACACGGTAATAATAAGCCTAGTACAATAAGATGATACCTGCATTGTAGTTTATTTTGTAATTTACTTCCCATTTTCCCCTGTAATCTTGAAAGTGGGCCCACGTGATGGCGATGGGCTTGTCCCCTATTACGTAAGTGGTAATAAATTTGTAGTGGCAAAACGTGGAAATCTAATACGCGTCTATCTACGTACAGGTGTGAGTGGTATATGTATTTCGGGTACTTTAAATTTAAAATGTTTTTTTTATTTTGTATACTAACTAACCACTAGGAAACATTCCTGTATTGCAGAGGACTTTATAAATATTCATGAAACGAAGACAAAGACCACCCAGTATAAGAACAACAATTTGTGGATTACAAAAAGCGTTGTCCCATGTGGGGATGGAATCACAACACTCAGCGCAGTAGGAAGTGGCGAGGTGACCGCTTAAACCACTACACCATCCGTGTAGTCATTGAGACCTCTGTCGAATAGTGGTTTATTAAAAGACTGTTGATGATGAAAAGACATAGAACTGGTATTATATATTTTATAGGTACATACAGATATATAATGCCAATTCATTAACATACCCGAGGTAGGGGTTTAATAATGGTGTATTAAATATTCACCTTATGTAAAACTGTGTAAGGTTCAAGTCTCGTAAAAGAGGTTAAGCCGCCGTCCATGTAATAAAGAGATTGAAGACGATAAATGACAAATATATGAGAGTGGGAGACCCATGCTCTGCACGAATGGCCGGCTCGACCGAGTGGGTACACTTTCCCCCACAGAAAACGGTGTTTTAAAAATTCTTTCGTTGCCTTTCACTGAGTGAGTTGAGGTTACGAGCCCAATTCCACCTCTCGCTACTCGAGCGGAAGGACTCCAAGGCAGCAACGCACTTGACTTTGAGTTGCAGGGTTATGGCGGCGGTAGTTGCTTACCATCAGTTGACCCGTCTGCTCGCTTGCCCCCTTATACCGTAAAAAAAAACATATTGAAAGAAAAAGGTAGATAAAAAGTCAAGTTATAAAATACAAGCTGACCCGCATTAAACTTTGTCTGAATCTTCAAAAAGAAATAAACTTCTCCGTTTTTGCAACCATTTTTTCACTGATGCTCGGCTCCTATTGGTGCTAGCGTGATGTTATAGAGCCTATAACTTTCCTCAATAAGGGCTATCCAACTCTAATAGAAAAAAATAAATTTTCATATAAGTATTTTCCTCAAATTTAGCTCCCCTAAAATTAGCGCGTTCAACCAAAGAAACAAACAAATTCTTGGGCTTTATACAATTCGTATAGAATCACAGCATATTTTTTTAATCAAACCCTGATGGATAACACACAATACCAATATTTTTAACAGGTTTCTTTTAAACTTGGTGAAGTATGGTATGTATCTATACCCACTTCAAAACGTCGAATTAAATTGAAAATTTTCCACATTATCAAGGACCGACGACAATACAATCTTTTGAAAAATTTTGCCGATAAAAAAGCGGGGGGTGTTTTTCAAGATATTTTAAAAAAAATAACTTTACTTTTTCAATATCTGTCAATAATTTATTTTTACAAAAATTAAGATCTAGCACCCCACGTATTTTTACGAAAAACAATTTTTCTTTTTGATGTTAAAGTAAATTATTTTCTATTTTTAGTTTGTCTAGTTACAAAAGCGTTTTTTTTTTTAATTTTATTTTCTTTAGGAGATGTAATGTTATTCTTGTTCTAAAACCTTACTGCAAATTATATTATAACAAATATTATAATAACAGTTGGTGTTTTACACGCTTTATATTAGCTTCCCCTTTTATGTTTGTTTGTATGTTTGTAACCGACTTCTTTGGGCGTTATTTTGACTGACTTTAAAACGGGTTTGAATTCGTTCAAACTTTGTAATATATCGAGGACCCCAAAGACAATACCTAATTTAAAAAGAAAAAAAAATAGGTTTTAAAAAACAAAAAACCACGCTTTCTATTGAAAACCAAACTAAAAAATAGAAATTCTATTTTTTAGTTTGGTTTTCAATAGAAAGCGTGTTATTTAGTTTTTTTTAATAAGTAAAACAATGCAATGCACAGAGTTACCTGGGTGAGAATTTCTATAAAACATTTTACATTGCAGACTCATCAACTAATTTAAAAGTACTTTAAGTTAAAAACTTTTTAATGTTACTGACATTATTTTTAACGACTTGCCTTTACGACGTCATCAAGAAATAGTACCTTTGCCCACCACCTTGAATACTAATTTTATTTTTTACTTTTTTCGACGTTAAAAAATTTTTAATACAATATTACACTGTGTAGGCCTTTTTAAATTTTTGGCGAAACGCTGTAAAACCCTTAATATCTGCAAGTAAAGAGTTGAAAATATTATGCATTTAAGATGTTTTGTATTTTGAGGATATAATGGAGGGGTTTGGGGGTGTTCGTACCCCTAGGTGTTAGTTTAGTAACATTTGTAACCAAAAAATAATTATTACATCATTCATTTTCTTTTTTTCAAATAAAATTTAAAATTTTGATGCACAAAAGTCACCACAACAAAGGTTGTTTTTTTCAATGCAAATTTCTAATCACCACAATTTTTTAAATTTTTTAAAATTGTAATTAGCCATTTTAAAAGCAGTTAACTAAGTGTAATCACAAGAAGGCAAGTCCCGGCCCATTGAAATATGTTTCTTTTATACCGGGACCCAATTTCCCCGCTTTCCCCCGGACGCATCCCAACGAAAAGCGACTCAAATCCCCGAGCCCAAAACTCCGATCCCGTTACGTAGAGATGGGTTTTACCTGCATTTCTATCGGTTTCAGGGGAGGTCGATTAATTGTTAGGAATAATACCAGCCGCAACTTTCCGCCATCGTTTTACGGCGATGGTCATTTCTCAGGGGAACCCCCTGCCGTTCCTCTAACATACAAAAAAAATAATTCTCACAATAAAATTTTACTTCGACCTTCCGTCGGTGGGTGGGGTTTGGCCCTACACTATCGGGGCCAAGCCCGTGCCCCGGGGAGAGTCACGCGTTACATTTTTTTACTTAAACGTCTATGTGCAATCTTGAACAGTTTAAATCCAACAATTTTTTATGTATTTATTTTTTTATATGTGTTTATTCTATGTATACTTTTCAGAAGTCTTTTTTTTTTTGTTTTTTTTATAATTTTTAAATGATTTTTAGGCTTATGATTGTTGTGGTGGGACGGATTTAAGAATACAGGTGTCACCACCCCTATTCATCCCTTGGGGGTGTAAGAGCCGATAAGGGAAAAAAATACGCCCCGACAAAAAAAAGCCAAACCCCTTTTGAA
>CADEBD010000491.1:0-60364 GCA_902825455.1 Arctia plantaginis
CCCTTCGATCAAAAAATGATACTTTTTACGGTCGAAAACTATTTTGGGCAGGGCCCCCCAAACGCCGGGGTTTTTAGCATTGTATCTTACTACGTGGTTAATCCGCCACTGAGGTTATGAGTGGTTATGAGAAGATAACAATAAAATTTGCTTACTTCGATCATGGGCAGTGTAATTTTCACAAATTGGAGACTTGTTAAAAATTTTATTTTTTCTTAAATTTTACGGTTTTTTTTTCCATTAGGAATTTTGGGTAACGGCGGCAATCATTGCCCCTTACATTTCTGCCTCTTTCGTGGGGTTTTTTTAAATAAGGGCCCTTTTAGCTACGCAACATCTACAAATAGTATGCCGGGAGGATTCACTGACACTCACAGATGACAACCATACTTTTTTCTCAGGGAAAAAGGCTTTCCTACATTTTTTGACATCGTCTTTTAAAATTTTTTCAATAAAACTGGAAAAACAAAACCTACATTTATCCTATAGTTCATTCGAAAAATTTTGAAAACAAGCTTGCCCCTTTTAAGGGGTAGAAAAAAAAATTTTTAAAGAAGTGGGTAGGACAAGATTTATTTAAACTTTAAAATAAAAAGAAAAGGACCCAAGGAGGTACATCATTTACCATTTTGAGCTTAAAAATACCTACTAGCGTAAAAAAATTTTTTTTAATTTATGGATAAAATTTTTAATAAGAAAAATTTTAAATATAGAAGTTGTCGCCCCAAGAAAATACCTTTTTTTTTATTATGGGGATTTTTTAACTATGTAAAAAACCTCTTAAAATAACAGTATATTTCTCTCATTACACCTTTAGCTGACAAAAGTGGTGGGTTTGGAATGAGAAAACTGCATAATCCCCTACCAGTCTAACATTTTCTAAAAATCTTTTCTTAACGTGTTTTTAAAGATCAGCAAAGAACCGAAAAACCGTATAACTCGAAACAATATTTGTGAACTAGTCATTTTTTCTGTTGAGATTTTACACTTGTAAGTCGATGGTAAAGTGCCATCAGGATGGGCAGCAGCCAAAACGTTCGGAGACGTCAAACACCTGGAGTACTGCGGGGGTAGGACACTTGCTAAAAGGTCTGCACCAAGGAGGGCGGAAAAAACAAAATCTACCTGTCACGGAGCTCCGACGTCCGGCAAAGTGATGGCGTAAAAGAACTGAAATCCATTGATTCGTAGGCGCCGAAAGGATTTAATACAAAAATTTCCCTGACCTTCCTTGTTTTCATAGATTTAAGTAATAAGTTTTTAAAATTTTTAACCCAATTAGTAACCAAACTTTTAAACAAAATTTAATTTTAATAATTTTTATATACATATATTTTATTTATTTATATTAAAAAAGGACACTTTTTTTTTAAAAAGAATTTTACCTTTTCTGGGGCCAGAGCGAGAAACCACAGAGTCTCAAAACCAGGTACCCCTATTTTGGGGCAGAGGAACCCCCGCTCTTTACCTCAGTATATTCTGTGATGTGCTTTAATTTAGAAACAGTAACTAACTTTGTAAAATCCTAAATAAAGTTTTATTATTATTTTGCCCCCACCCCTAATAGAACTACATTTTCCAAATAAAACAAAGGGTGGGTACGCAATATCTTTGACGTGACAGTGAAGTGAAGGGCCTAATTTGTCATTTCAACGCTCTATAAAAACCCCAATAAAATCTAATTTTGCTTAAGAACACATCATACATCAACATTTTTAAATAGACATAAGCCTCCCCTTGAAAGGGGGCTTTTGGCCCCTCCCCCTTTTACGGTTGGTTGAGGGTTGGTATAGAGATTGTGTCTTTTTTCCTTTTTTTTGCAGTGCTTGTCTTGCTTTTTTTCTCCGGAAAGGACGACATTAAGGGGTTTTTCCTCCAACAAGTTAAACCCAAAATTTACTAAATTATTCTATTTTTAAAACTCCCAAAAATTCCATAATTTGCATTACCCAAAACCCTTGGTTTAAAAAATCATTTAATTTCCCAAACAGTGGTAATAAATTTTTGAAGTAAGGAATGATCAAACTTCGCATGAGTTCACGATACATTTTTGCCGGACGGGGCCCAAGTGCCTTTTATTTATATCTTTTCGATATCGACAGCGAGTGCGTTTGGCGTTGCGATTGGTGGATTTCAGTCCACCAATCGCAGCGCCTAACGCGGTCACCGTGACGATCGAGTAGAGTGAAAAAAACTCCCACTTGGGCCCCGTCCGAGAAAAAGAAAAAAAACATCTATAATTTTTTTTTAGTTTTGATTTTTATTGAGTTTACGATGATTTCGTACGACGTAAGAACAAATGAGCGACTTTTTAAAAAAAAATAAAGTCAAAACATTTTTCTGGGTTTTATGTGCTTTCCCCAGTAACTAGGAATTAAATGGACAGTATTAATAATTTAAAACGCAACCCTGTCTCCTTAAATATGTTTCATCTTTTTTCTAAAATTTATATAATCCAGAAATTTTACCCTTGATTTGTAATTCGATTTAAAATTTTAAAAATCCATGTGAAAGTTTTGAAGGGCTAGCGTGTTTAAGCATGAAAAATACGCTTGTAAAGTAAATTATTTGGCCAGAAACTCCACTACATCGAAACTTTTTTTCTCGTTATAAATAAAGAATAAATATTTTAATTTGTTCTTAATAGTCTGATCAAAATAGACATTCAAGGTTATAAAAATTCGCATAGAGTTGAAAATTGATATGGGTCAAAATGCACAGTTTCTTTTTGGGAATTTTGGGATAAAAGGCACGTTTTAATCATAATTATCTATAAAAACTTTTTATGATACGTTGTTCTCAAAATTTCGTGATTTTTCTGAGATGTTATGTTTATATTTAGCCTTTTTTTATTATAACATGGACGGAACTATATTGAGGGACTAATTGGCAGCCCCGGATCTGGGTGGGGGGAGGAGGCGGCCAAAACCGGCACTGGCCCCGGGCAGCAGTTTCAGGGGGCGCAAAATTATAATATTATATCATAATATTGTATAATAATATTATATCATAATATTGACTTACATAATATGACTGCACGGATGGCGTAGTGGTTTAAGCAGTCGCCACGACGTTTTCTAAATACGCTCACCAAGTGCTGTGGGACCGATCCCCACATGGGACTACACTTTGTGTGATCCAAAATTGTTGTTCTGAGTTGGGTGTTCTTTCTGTCAGTTTCATGTATGTTTGTAAAGTCCCCCCGGGACAAGGATATACTTTTCTTAATTTCGGAAGTTGTCTTTTTAAAAGAAGATTATATAACATTCTTATAAACTTCTATTTGATAGGGATGTGAATCACATAGTTGATAGGGCTTTTAGAGCACTGGGTTTTATAATTCGTTGTTCCAGTGATTTCAGAATTATGAAACTATCAAAGTTTTGTACTGTGCTTACGTGCGGAGTCACTTGGAATACGCTGTTCAGATCTGGAACCCATATTACAGTTGTTACTCCAATGGAATTGAGAAAATACAGAAGAAATTTTTCGTTACCTGGGTTTCAAATTTAAACTTTGCCACTTGGTCGATCTTACATATGAGAAACGCTGTGTACATTACATCTTCTACCCTTGTATATTAGGCGTAATATTTCGGCCCTAGTATTCCTGCTCACTCTTGCTCAGGGCAAGACGATTGCCTAATCGACTCAGTATGATTAGGTTAAGAACACCCTTTAGAAGATTGCGTGACAACTCTTTACTTATCTTCTGTCGAGCCACACCAACTTCAGAAAAAATAGCTATCTGCCTAGAGTTTTAAACCGAGTTGAAAAAGCTAAATAGGGGACAGTGGTTTTGATCTTTTTAGTACAAGAACTGGTAGTGCTAGATCCTATTTAACCGTCAGACTCTTGGTTCTGCATGTGTTTCAATTTGTTTTCATCTATTTTCAAACTTTAGTAATTTAATTAGAATGTAAATTAAGTAGAATGTTTTTTGTGTATCGTGGAAGCTTGTTATGGTTTTTCAACAACTAAATTACTGATGTACTTGTACTGTAGCTGTAAGTTCCCCACATAAAAAAAAATAAAACATTTATTTTAAAATAAAAATAAAAACCCAAAAAATTGTTTGTCCCAATCCCAGTGTGGGTGACGGATAAACCAACCCCATTCATCCGTGGGTGTCGTAAGAGCCGACTAAGGGAGACAGATAAAAATAAAAAAAGGTTAACGATACCATTCCTTCAAGTTGTTAGAGTGTGCTCCAAAATAGGATTTAAGAATGGTAATGAAACAAGTTTTTTAGTCCAAAAAAACGTTAAAAGCTACAAAAACAATCTATTCTTTAGACGTAAAGACCTGTTTTATGTTTTTAAAGAAAAAAAAGTCATACAAAAGGAAAAGATAATGCTGAAATACAATAACCTTAATTAGAGACAATATTTGTAATATATCTGATATTTGTTATGTTATGAAAAGAAGATGTTTTGGTGACCTTTTTAAAGGTAAGTAATAATACTGTCAATTACCAATTTTTGTTTAATCGGCGGCATTATATTAGGTTAAAGTATGTAATTGCCGATTTGTATTGAAAAATTGAAAATCGTTTTTGTCTAAGTTTTTAACTATTTTTTAATCAAAATTTTTACCCTCAATCTATACATTGATGCCATCTAAACGGCAGTTCATTTATGATCTGGGAAAAAGCGTGTGAAAGCATTTTGGACTGCCTTCTGGGAAGAATTTTTTTATCACGTAAAAAATTTTTCCAAATCACGAAAAATAGGAGTAGGTCGGAGCAAGATCTGGCGAGTACGGAGGATGACTTATGGTTCTAACCGCAGCTTCTGTGGTGTTACAACGGTTTTTCTCGTGCAGTGTGAGGTCTTGCGTTATCATGGAGCAATAATGGTGAAGATGATTCAAAAGTCGGGGCTGTTTCACTACCAGTTGAGCCAAAACAAAAAACACGTGAAGTTAACAGACGTCATGTAAGTTTGAAATTTTTTGTAACTATATTTGAAAAAAGAAAATATACTTAGGTAGGTAAAGATATTTTGCAAAAGCTTATGAAGGCTAGTTTCCCAGTGTTGGCAAGTAGGGTAGATAAGTATATCCGTATCTTTTGATTTTCCGTACCATTGTAACTAGGAATGTGCATTTTCCGCAAATATTCTCACGATATTTCTACGGGTATTTTTCCCAAAAATGCTAGTTGAAGAAAAATGTACAAGAGCGACATTAAATACTTTGCCTACAAAATTTCTACGTCTGTCTTTCTATCTGATCTGCCTGTCTTTTGTACAATGGAAGTAAATGAAAAGTAGAAGAAAATTATTTTTGAATGAAGGTTTTAAGCATCGCAACAGAACGTGGGACTTTTGAATGTAACATTGCTTGGTTGTTGAAAATATGTCGCACCTTTATTCATAAACTGAATTAACTTAGAATTCAATATTGTGGGAAATCGCATTTAAAGTTTGACATTCATGAAACGTGCGAGTTCGTCAAAAGAGAACGACGATCTTTTTATCTCTGCCAAATTTCATGGTATAGGGGTCGGCTGTTGGATTGTTCGTGTTCTACTGATGAAGTTGATTTGGTATTTGTTGAAAACTCAAAAAAAACGTAAATTTTGAATTAATTCAGTTATTTTTAAAAGGTGCGATGTGTAGTTTTATTTTTAGAAAAAAACTAAGGCCATTCTTTTATTGCATACACATAGGTTACGGCAATGATTATAGATAAACTGTTTTGTTATTATATAATTCTGTTAAAACCAATATTTTTTCTTTTTGGTAGAAATAATAAATAAAATTTGAGTGCAAATCTAAAATAAAATTATACTTTAAAAGTTCACAAAGTTAAGGAAAACGGTTTTTTTTATTTACTTTTATTTTTTACGATTTTTATGAAATACACAGATCAAAAAAAAATGTAAGCAACATGCACGGTTTTGAACTTGAACGGTTATTAATATAGAAATATTTTATAAATTTTTTTAAAAAAAATTAGCGATCCGTCTCGGCTTCATACAGGTGCAATGTAGGTAATACTACAAAGTGGGTGTCAGTGTGGAGTAATTAAGTTTAAAATAATATCTTTATAAATTTTACTATCTATCTAATAACGCATTGTGTAAAATAGCTTCGGAAAAACGTATTATTTTTGTAATATTTTACTATGGGTTATTCTAAGGAGATACATATATACATTATTTTGGTCTATCTCGTAAGGATTAGCCAGCATTTGCAATGCCAGCGCGGGTTTAAAACCATGTTTTAAGATAAATCTTTGAAATTCTCGATTATTTTTTACTATAAGTAATATGCGTGTATTATACATATAAAACTTTCTCTTGAATCACTATCACTATTGGTAAAAACTGCATTAAAATCTATTGATTAGTTCAAAAGATCTAAGCGTACAAAAAAGCGACTTTATTTTTATACTATGTAAAGATAAGCAAGCATTATTTGATGCATAAGTGCATAGATGCATTGTTCATTTAATCACAATAATTATAAATTTATGTACCGTAACATACGTAGTATAAAATAAAGTTAAAATTAAATTACTCTTTTCATTCTATCAGTTGTTAGGTTGTTGACACTCGGTCTAGGTTCTCTAGAACACGTCTCTGGAGTATGTCCCATGCGTGCTCGATGGGATTGAGGTCTGGCGATTGTGCAGGCCGTTTTTCATTGCCAAGTACTCTCTGGTCTTACGAGGTGTGTGCGAACCGTGAAATCTGAGCCAAGACTTTGGATGAACATAAGGCCCGGAACATAAGACATCTTCAACGTAAGTTTCAGCGTTCATATTGCTATCTACAAAAATGAGCTCAGTTCGTCTGTTCTTCATAATACCCGCATACCATCACTTTAAGAGCTACTGTAAGCCACATATTTTGACTAAAGTGTAGAGATTGTGAAGTTGCTTGAAGTTGCTTCTAGGGCTTGTAGAGTTAAAAGTTTGGCTCTACATGAGACACAATATTTCAGACATCTAGCTTGCGGCAGTCTCATACAAAGTTTCATCCCCTAGTTTAAAGGGTTGGGGTGAAAAGTTACAAGTTTTATAATTTTATTGTTATTTGTAAACAAAATGTTATCAAAATGGCAAAATTGTATGGATAATTTGGGACAGTACTTTGATTTGCTAAAAAATAACAAAAAAATATATTTTAAAATTTGCATACAAATCTTTAACTTCATAGGTAAATAATACCTATAATAGTTCTGTCAATGAACTTACTGACGATGAGTAATTACTGGCTGTTAATATTTTAACAGAATAAATAAACAGGTAACTATTAATAGGTTATATTTGTTGAAGTTAATAAGTAATTAGTAACAATCGGGCTAATTAATTCAAATTTTTATTATTATTTTGTAATCTAATTTACATTAATTGGTTTTACATAAAATCTAATTTTATAATTGTCTCTCGCAATTTCACCGACTTTATTGGGTCATTGCAAAGAATCGTAGCCTAGTGTTATATATCCTATTATGTATTTGAACGATGACTAATAAATTCCAAAATTAGCTTGCTCAAACAAACAAAACAATCAGACAAAAACTTTCAGCTTAACCTACAAAATTAGAAAATAAATCCTATAAAGCGCTTTCAATAATTATAATGCAACACTATATTTTTTAGGTTTTTGAAGTGTTAATATAATTAAATTCTATAACAAAGAATGTTATTCTCCTATTTGTAAAACAATACTACTACCCAGTGAAAGTAAGGTTTGAGGTTTACAGAGGTATAGGGTATAATACCCAAGCTTTTCAGCCACTATGGCTGAAACGCTTGTTATTGACGGAATGAATAAAACAACAATTTGACCATTAACACATTTTATTTATTTCTGACTTTAACAACCAGTAAGTATTTATAATAAGATATGCATCTCTGACAAAATATCTATTTAACATGTAAGACTGACAATCATCTAGTACATTCATCAACACCGATAATTTGCTGAACATTTACAAAAATACATCAACTTTGATTTGATACAGAAGGAAGCGCTAAACATCAAGGTAGTTTTGTATATATTACTATCTAGTAAATGTTGGTTTTGAAATAAAGGGAACCTGCATTGTATGTTAGAGATAAACACCATGACTTGATCGAGAGACTTGACTTGATAGGAGTTCAATCGCTTCAAAAGCTCAGATTTACCATCGTGACGGTGTTTGCAATGTAGGTGTGGTTTAAAACAGGGATGGGGTTAGAAACAGTTAATAATGACTACCTATTTCTAATTTGTAAGTGACAATATAATCATTTCTAACTCTAGGCTTAGTATTAGTGATATAAAGGGTGTATAAAATAGGGGTTCATGTCGTTAAGGACGAACATTATTTTTTAACCTTTTCACTAGTAAAATAGTAGAATATAAGCAGAGTAAGATCAAGAATAAGTACAACGACCAGAGTGACGATAGTCCCACCAGGAGATAGGAAAGTACGTCTTGAACTTGCTGGACTATTAAAGGCAAATATAGATGTACCGGTATAACAAATTAAAAAAAATAGTTTTGATTTATCACTTGGCATTTAGACAGAATTTTATGAAGCAAGAAATTAAGCGTACTTTGTCAAACGTATGTATCAGACGTCATCCTAAGTATAAAACTACTTGAAACAAGTCGTAGCGTGTCCCCACGAGTGGCGTCCAACACGCGACATTTTGTAGAAGCGTAGATGATGAGCTGATGTATGAGAAATAATCGCAAATCAGACTATTTACACTTTCGTAAAAACGATTGATTAACGCGATAAGCGCGAGTTGATTTGTTGCGAATTTAAATGTGGATCGTGTTAGTTTTTTTTTAAACAAGATTAAGTATTACCTGCTTGGATTTAGGGTGAGATTGGTAAAATGTAGACTATTAATAAGACTGCCTACCCTTTAGGGGATACACGCGTGAATGTATTTATATATAGATATTATTATTGAATTTGTTGTTGTAGAATTAAAAGTTATCGACTACTATTTGAAATGATTTTATGCGCAATAAGTACTCATACACCCGCCTTAACATCCCGAATTTATGATTTTGTTTTGAACTAGGTACTTCATTGTTGACTTTACAGGCAACTGAGCTTTAAGACTGATTCCTGTCTTGACCTACGTTTAACCTTTGGTTAAGAAGTAAAAACGAGTCGGTGAAAAAAAAGTCTGATTTGATAATTTGCATAAGGCGATGATTGACTCCAATCCAGTTTGTACCTTTTACTAGTAATCACTTTTCACATTGAATACCTACTAAATATTATAGTAATCACGGTTTTTTGCTGTTGTATTTTACTTCCGAATTGAAACTTTCAAATCATTGTTTGCGTTTTTTGTAAAGTTGCACCTATATTTGTACCAATTTTCAATTTTAAACTAATTTATATTTGTTAAACTAGAATACCACTGTAGGATAAAAAAAATAATATACAAGATTCTCTATAGAAAAAATATTTAGCTTCTGATCATCGTCTTCAGGATTGCATCACATGTAAGTATGATCAGATATAGCTGTCCCTATGTTAAATGACTAATGTAAACCATTTATCTTACTCATTTTAGTGACCCTGAAATACATAATTACAAGTACATAGAATAAAGGAATGAAATGTTACAAGTATGAGTTTTGTAAAGTTAGAAGTGGCTGGAAATCTAGACAAAATTATTTAATTATTATTTGATTAAGTTTTCCTATTATCTGGGTATGTTAGGAATATTATTGTATTGAGTGTTTGTGTAAGTATTCTATTTGCAAAAACTAAAATTTGAAGGAGATAATCAATGAAATACAAGTATACATGAAGATATTGGTAAATGATGGACTTTCGTTGATCAATGAAGTTAAATCTAATTTTTACGACTACTGTAGTTTCCTAAGGAAAACCACTAGCTTTTTTTCATTTTAAATTTTCATGTTAATTTATTTAATAAACGCATTCATTAGTCAAGGAAGGGCTGATTTTTATATACGATGTTTGATAGAACTAAGTATCTTAAAAATATTACGTAAGTTTAAATATTTTCCATTTAACACAGATAGTTTGTACAGTATTTTTATTTACAACCTTGAAGGCGTATATTTTACGGGCAAACTAGGTACACGTACAGGGTATTTAGCACACTTGTTTAAATAAAGGATTTCTTTCTAATAGGTACTAGGACATAGCTGCTAATTAATTTGTTTTGGTCTGTCTCCCACCTTGGATGTTAAGTTTCCGGAAGGTGACCAGAATACAGATTAAACTATTCCTAACAGTGCAGGGCGTGGTAAAACATGCTATGCGCAAAGTCAACCAAAATATTATTATTTAGTCTGGCTAATAAGTAATGGCTCAGTCAACTGAATCGAAAAGATTTCTGATTACATTTAGAAGTATTTAAATAACGTAAAGTGTTTAGCAAATATTATTCTTACTTTGAATAATTAGTTATAGCAGTACATATCATACACAGCAAAAAGACACGGTCATAATTTTTCACAAATTCAGTGTCATTGTTTTGAATTAATGATTTTAAGTTCCGTCACTTTTCTCGCAAAGCCAGCAATTAGTATAGCATTTTCAAAGGACTCACTAACAGGTGGCTCTGGTTTTATTTATATCTCTATCACTTGGCATTTACCTGTGTATAATAAACCGCATCACCAGTTGCTTTGTTAACTGCACAGCACATACTTCAAGAGATTATGCAAAACTAAAAGGAAAGTTATAAATTTATATTAATATTATAAAGCGGGTATTGTTTGAATGCTTTACCGCCAAGTTAGACGGATTGGATTCATACTTATTATTATTTTTAGCACCACTTTAAATGCAGTAAAATTTATACTCGCGCAATTAACCGTTCAATCTGTTGTTGTTTATTAATCTCATGATTTTTCTCCGTTTAGAAATTTTGCTAATAATATAAAGTAGAAGCTATTTAATATTATACAACGGCTTGTACAAGCGGAGCAGTAATTGTTAAGTTTATATAGTTTCCTAAACTGTAATTTAGCAATCTAGCTTAGCATCAGGCGGGTTGAGGGCGTACTTACGACCTGCAATAAAAAAATGTTTAAATCCTAATTTCAGAATGTGTCTACATATATGGATGTCAAGAAGATTACGTGTTATATAATATCGCAGACAAAGATTGACAAAATAATGAACGATATTTTACTTTTTACAGAGAAAAGTATAACTAAGTGTAAAGGCTACCCAAGTTCATAATATTTACGTGTTTCGCCATAATGCCATCAAATCTAACTTTCTATCATAACATCTAAACTGTTATATTCAGCATGGACATTGAACATCAAATCCTTATATTTAAAACTTTCGTTTTCTAAGGTGGTTTAAGAGATATCACTAAATAGAAATTTAGAGTTATTATTTTAAAATAAATATATAGGAAGCGAAGTGTGTATTTTACTGACTAAATGAATAAAAGAGCATGGTTAAATACATGTGCGACTTATACTAAGTAATGACAACATGTGAAATTGCAGGGGAAAGCTTGTAAAATAAATAAAACCGAATCACTGCGTGCACCATTTGCCTAAGTGATTTTTGGTTTTTTAATACAAAAGCAAATAAGAGACAAGAAAACAACTCTTTTCTATTCAGTGTCCAGTAGTAAAATTCGAAGTAAATTTGAGCCAATCAGGAGTACAAAGTCCAAAATACATTATCCTCTCCTAAAAAATGCATAAAACTTTAGCAACACACAATTGTCGAAAGGACGTCACAATGGAAAAACTATAGGCAGTCTCGAAAATTAAAAAGCAACGTGTTCTCAAAGAGCTTCATTTTCGAATTCAATAATTATTTTTTCATTATTTATTGTGGCCAGATCCAGAGACTTTCAGTATGCCCCACGTAAAAATTACGGACGTATACCGTGAAACAATCCTTAGTTGATATACACAACATTAATAAAGTAGTACATTTATTAGTGAAATAAATAGGTACTTCTTTATTCTATACAACTTTTTCAACTATATCTAATTATTGCATTATTATTACTATTGTATTAAGCTTATGAACAACATAACATTTGACAACATATTTCATTCAGAATTCACTCATCTAGTAATTCGTTCAAGTAATTTTATTTGCATCATAACTCGCGCCCAAAACGTACTTACTAAACTGGTCATTTTGCAGTGTAATCAGATTAATTTGACTACTACAATCGTCTTTTTATAATACATATGAAGATCTTTAAATCTCTTCACTCTAACACCAATTTGACACAAGAATTTACCCTATCAACTTTTGCAACCTGTTGCTCAACCTATCTACAGGTTGCTCTAGATTGATTTTGTAGTGACGTAGTTCCGATAATTAAGTGAGTTGAAATCAAGGAAATGTGACTAAATTTTAGTTAATTATAAATTATGTTGTATATCGAGGTTTAATCGAAACAATATTTATCGATACATATGGATGTGTGTTACGCCAGAAACCGTCGCGCGAGGGCACTTGGAACTAATAGAGTTTCCCCGTGCGAGGTTCGGTGGTTGGGTTAGAACGTCAGTGCGATGTCAGTAAACACTGGCGTTTAGCGAACATCGTACTGTGGGCGTAGCGTGTTTACTTAAAATTAACTCGCTCTCGATGGTTAGTGCGTTTGGCGTTGTGATTGGTGAGGATCAGAGCGCGATATTTCAGCGCGGATTAGACATGACTTTAAAACAGTAATACCATTTATTATGTACTACTAATAGTACAGTGATGTTAGTACTGTATTACAAATTAAAAACACGCTACAGTGCCACGCATAAATAAAGCGCACCACTATAAGCATGAACACAAAATTGACCTTAAAATGCATTAGATCAAGTAGACTATAGATATACCGTGATAAAATAAAAACCTAGATAATTTCTATGAACAATCCAGCAAATATGGGTATTTTCAGAAAACTAAATCGGATTAAAATATTAACTTAGGAAGTTATGGTGTAATAAATAATATCAAAATAATAATATATATCAGGATAAAATGAAAAAGCTATGAATCTGAAAGTAATTTATTAAATATAACAAATTAAAATAGTTTAAGTAAAAAAGAGGATTTTGCGTTATCCTGTTTACGTAACAAAACGATATTTGAAATAATGTGGTTACAAAAAACTGTCATGAATTCCTGATCAAAAAGAATCAAAAAATGCCATGACTTTTCGCTGTAAATGGCATGGCTGAATGCAAAATAAGGTTTCAAAAGTTGAAGTCTAAGAGTGGTTAGAGTCTTTAAAATACGTCATTGAGCTGATAGAGTGACAGTTAAGAAATATACAAAAGGTAAGCGGAATGTTAATATGAATGACTTACAAACAAATGTCACCTTTCGCCGTCAAGAGTATGCATTTATAGAGACAGTATATTGACCAAGTTTATGTTATGTGGATTAGTAGTTTACTTAAGCAATTGGCACTTAGCGTCATACTTAGATTAATTCATTTCAAATTTTCACGTATATGATATCAAAGCCTTATTTTTTTATAATGACTATGCTCTCACGGTTTCTTTGTCTATATAATTCGATGTTTCATAAAAGAGAGCTGTGTAAGTAAAATACATGGCGGTCATCTGATATCGCGAGTTAACTTTTCGCTGTCACAGCAATCGTATTACTGCTCGACAAAAATTAATCCTATTTAAAAATATTTTATGTCATGAACAACCTCACAACCTAATAGATTTACAGGTATTTTTTAAAGTAAGTAACTTAAATTTAGCATGAAGTCGTAACGTTCAGTAGAATAAAAATATGAAATATTTGCACATTCCTATTGACATTAATAAATGAATCTATCGGATAGTAATCAATTAAGAATGGAAGAAAATAATCCACAAGTGCTCTTTAAAATTTCTTGCTGTTAACGTGATCAAAACTATTTATATTGTCTTACAATGACAATAATACACTATAAATTTAAAAAAAGAGGAACATAATGACGAATAGTATCGAACATACATTTGGGGTTCCGCAGTTAGGTACTTACACTAAAGGTTGCCTTCGTATTTTAATATTGGTTATTGTTCACATAAATTACACGCTAGTTCAAATTTATAATAAGATCTAATGGATTTCCGTTACCTATGGTTTACACACGAACAGATGCTAGAGTGTACGAGTAGTGATCGTACAGGATTGTAAACTACTTCAACCTATGTGTTTTTACAACTGCATGATAAACTAGGAAGGACACAGGCGCCGATCATACATTATGTCTTTTGACTGTTTATACTTAACGTCGCTTTTCATACGAATCTTATTGAGTACAAGAAGTGATACCTCTGCTTATTGGATACGAACATTTATTGAATATGTCACAATATAATACAAGCTCGAAAATTTTAGGCAATCATTCCTACTAACACTTAGAAATCACAAATGCAGAGATACGTATAAGTAATACACCTACGGAGCTTTAAGGAATAAAGTGGTGCTACTTATTGAACTATTACAAACCAAAGTTTTAACATCCATCTATCTTACTAAGCGAGAAAAATGCCAGTTTGTTTTAAGATAAATAATGTCTGTCTCTTAATGTTGCAATTATTTACATAAATATCAATAACACCTACTGACAATACTGAGTGTATCAGCCTAAAACGATTTTTAATCGAAGTGTAGGGGTTAAATATTTTTTAATAATACCTTTCACGTGGATCACTCTTGTGATACTACGATTAACGATATAATAACTCTAAAAAATACTTTTTATAAAAATAAAAATTAACATTAACGTAAATCGTTGACTCTATGCCCAGACACGTAACGTTACGTATCACACAACCATGTTCTTATTCTCACCAGATCCAACGGTTTCAAAGTCTGGGAGAAATGTAAAAAAATGTAAAGCGTTATTTAGTTAAGTTATTATAAAACAAAGTCATTTGCGCGTTCCTGAGAACCTAATACCACTATTTACGAATATACTGCAGAATACGATACGAATAATTAATTTACTTTAAATAATGATAATATATATGCTATAATACACCGAAAAGGCCAATGAAATAAGTGTTTTCGATGGTTACTTCGATGACTAGTTAGCCGCTGTATTAAAGAAACATTATTATAGTCTAAGAGGGTCATTACGTACACAAGGTTAAACATTTGTTATTTAATATTTTAGTACTAGTTATTACTAGAAAGTTGAAGTAGAAAATATCGTATTTAGGGTATCATATTTTCATTGGTGCCAATGAAAATATGATATGAATGATATGAATGATGAAATATATTTTTCAATATATGAGGCTTTTATGGTGCCAGCCTATAAAAATTCAAGCGGTAGTATTGAGTAGAATTAACTATTTTGAAAATTTACATTATCATTTTTGCATTGAATTTTAATAATTCTTAGTATAATTTGGACATTTACATATTGGACTAGTACTAAAATAATAAGGTACA
Source organism: Arctia plantaginis (assembly GCA_902825455.1). Taxonomy (NCBI): domain Eukaryota; kingdom Metazoa; phylum Arthropoda; class Insecta; order Lepidoptera; family Erebidae; genus Arctia; species Arctia plantaginis. The sequence continues at coordinate 15,386 of CADEBD010000491.1, forward strand.
TACAAATATAATTAGCCTTATGTTAAAGGACTACGGATTGCTGCGGATTGGATATGCTTAATCTACGGATTGATCACTTTGATTCGTTGTAGAAACTGTCGAATGATGAATAGGGTGAGTCCTGATGCTATCATAAACTTTGTTCCTAACGAAGTGAACAGAGTTCAATGCTTAGGCTTATCAAATCGATGTTATACGGCATCAACTATATGACCAATTTATATTAAATAAATTTGAATACTTAAATATATATTTGAACCTAGAAAAAAATTAAGCATTTTATAAAATGTAAAAGAATTAAATATAAAAGGATATAATTTAAATCTATATGGCAGATTTATGTACAGAACTTGTATCAAAGTTATATTTTTAAGCGCGTCCGTCATGCGTAAAATTAAGGTAGAATAAAAAAAATGAAGAATACTTAGGTTTTACCAAATTGTGCAAATAAAAAATACTGTTTTTTAACAAGATTTAGAATATTAAATAAGTGGAAATATCACAGATCTAGTACTGTAGTGATGTGCCGGATCTTTTCAAATGCGTATCTGCAGATGCCGGATAGCGAATATGGATTAAGTGTCTAGGTCGACGAATACGGATACGAACCTAAAATGTTTTTTTTCAGTTCAAGTCGGTTTTTTAATTTTTTGCAGTTGCGTCAATGTAACTCTACGGGTATGATATGGTCTCAATGGAGATGGGACAGCTGTCTGATATGGCACATAAATTGAAGCAGTTGAAACTTGCGATTCCATTGCGTTTTATGTCGCAAAGTGTGTATACGTCCTATTCAGTAGATGCGCCGTTACACTAAATTGTAAAGTTGAAATTCTATTCGCCTTCGGAATTGTGTACCGTGTAGTCTTACTAGATTCGGATGATTGATGTGGTTTTTGTAAGCTCCTTAATTTCTATAAATGTCTGCTTAACCCATTTTGTTGTCATAATTTCTAGCGGTGACATGGCATGGTACGAAATTCAGACTTCATCAAAAAAATGTACGCAAAACGTATGAAATTGTACGCTCTTAAAAAAGTACTACAAAGATTTAAGAGATAACAATCACCAAATTATCACCGCTAGGAAGCATACTTTCTAGAGGTAACAATTTATTTCACTATGTAGCAATCGCTGAAAGTTATGAACGTTTCTTATGGTCTTTGACTTTCTTATGAATCAGAAAAAAATTACGAGAAGTGTGTAAAACATTTTAATATAACATGATTTATTAAGGGGTTTGATCAATTATATGCATTAAGCGGTGAAAATATTTAAATAACTTCTAATATTAGTCATTATAAATTAATGCACTTGTAATTGGTATTGCAGAAATTATTTACTGTGATGATTAACAGGGAAAAATCTGCATACTCACTGTAAGTATAGTTTTATATAATACGTTAACTTTTGGCTATTTTTTAATCAGTAGGATGACGAGGGACCACAGACCAGGCAATTAATTTGGCTTATTTGTGACGTGATGACGTCGTTGACTTGCTTCAACAAGCATTCACGATTGCGGAAGATCCTTCTTATCTGGATCACTCCAAAATGGAATTCATTTGGCTTATTTGTGACGTGATGACGTCGTTTACTTGCTTTAACAAGCATTCACGATGGCAGGAAGATCCTTCTTATCTGGATCACTCCCAAAATGGAATTCATTTGGCTTATTTGTGACGTGATGACGTCGTTTACTTGCTTCAACAAGCATTCACGATGCGGAAGATAACGATACTTAGGGGCGGTAATAGCGATAGCGGTAACTTATTAATACAGTCTGAAGTATATATTTCGTTAGACCCGGAAGCACTTTTTGTTATTATCTATAAATAATTTTTTTTTGTTCTTCGTTTATCATGTGTTTCGGAAAGAGCAATATACATGGCGTTGAAACGTCTGTTGTTGTTCTGAACTGACTAACATTACGTATTTTTACTTGCACTGCACGCGAATATCTGAATAATTACTTCAATACATATGTTACGAAAACTTGGGGTGCCGTTGTCAGATGTCGTTATAACAGTCACCCCGTGCTTCTTAAATATTGAATAAGTATTCTATTACATTGTCATCATCACATCATCAACAGCCTTTAATAGTCCACTGCTGACATAAGTCTCTCCGGAGAAAGGAGGTTTTGGCCTACTATACCACGCTGGCCAGACGGGTTGGGTATAGGGTTTGTGTCAAGTTTTCCTTCTCTCTGCAGTGCTGTTGTCCTGCGTAGTTTTTTCCCTTAGTCGGCTCTTACGACACCCACGGGATGAAATAGGGGTGGTGACACTCTGTATTCTTAATCCGTCACCACACGGACTATATTCCATATTACATTGTAAAAATATTTAATTTTAGCAAAATTATCCTTCTATTTAGTAAACGATCCGAAAAAGGAACAGTTATTTTTTTACTTCACTCGGATATATATCCGCGGATAAGAATACGGCAATCCGGCACATCACTACAGGTATGTATGATTCAAAACAAAGTTTTAATTTACTAGTTGTGGGCATATTAATATCATGGTAAGGGTTGTCACAATGTGTCACAAATATCCTACACATTTAGCATACAATTTCACATTGATATTCATAAAGAAGGAAGATCATGTCATTTTACCACCAGTAAGATTAGAGCACATAACGCCAGTATTAAGGCTACAGGAAGTAGCTTTTCCATTTGTATATAGTCATGTCATGTAAATTTCCACAAAACAAAATGTACTAGGTCAACTAGTTTGTTGTCGCGTTGTAAAGACAGACAATAAATATAGATTTACCAACACCCTCTACAACATATCAGTCAATGTTATGTACATTTAGTATTAACTTATTTGATTAAATCACAATTTTTTCTAACACACGCCAAGTATTTAGGACTCTGAAGGCTGGTTGAGTGGGAGGGGGCTATCGGCGCAGGGCGGGGAGGACGATTCGTCGTACGTAATGTTTAAACTTTCGCAATCGCTGCAGAGCGAGCGAGGGCTGCTTTCGGGTCACGTCTCGTAGCGTACGTTTAAAATCGCCGCGCGACACATGGGACATTCCTTCAGTTGTGCCGTACATAGTGAGCAGAATCCCCTGCAACATAATAAATGGTGTTATGGAAGTAAGACAACAAACCAATGCGAACGTTAAATTGAATTAAAGCTGTACGTTTTGTTATTGTACTCATAACTAGCTGTAACCTGCCACTCTTCGCTGTGGCACATTGTGGTTGCATTGATGAGAAATGTACAATATAAGTTAAGCTGGGTTGCATTTCATGTCAAAATTTGAGCTCGATCGGTGCAGAACTTTTTGAGTTCTTGAAGCGTTCAAAAAACCAATTTAATTTTTTTTATAACATATATAAGATAATTTGATTATATAGATAGAACTTGTTGATGAAATGATACATTTAAAGATTGAAAATATCTATAACTTTTTAGGAATATGCTTTTTCATATCTCATATGTCTATAGTAAAAACTACTACTATCCGAATTTAAATTATTACAACTGCTTTCGAAAAAACAAATTCTTTACAAAAAATAGTATATTTATATTATATTCTGAATGTAATACCTATGCATGCATGGCTCAAGGACGCAGCACGCATCATCGTCAAAGCATAGAGTGCAAACTGTCCTCTCTCACACTTGAACACCTCAGCTGCTCCAAATAAATTCGACGTGGAACCACCTACGCAGTAAGTAATTTTAGAATCAGTATTTAGAGTATGTCTGTATTCAAAACACTTAAGTAAGTATTTTCATTACAAATTGTAAAGCTAAACTACGTTGACACGATTGTATAGTTCGTAAAATATAGCTTGATACCGATGACAGCTAGAAGCAAGTCCGACGACATAACTTTGAACCGACGTCCTTAATGACACTTTTCGTTCCACAACTGTCAGTAATACACTAAGAAATGCTAAATATATTTTAATAATAATACTACCTAGTTCTTACTTAGTTAAATTTATTTATAAATTTATGATTACCCGCCTACAAGGTTATTGCAATGGTACAAAAATCTAAGGATGACATGAATCGATTAGCTTAATTTCATTATTTTGTCATTTGATTATTTTGATACAATAATTATTATGGTTTTGGTTTGTCTTTACCGTTGGCTTGAATCTTATATTTATATGAATATAAAATAATATTCTATAAAAGTTTTATAATTTTATTTATCTGAACCTAACCTAACCCGCAAATACGCATTCGTAAGTCAAAGTGGTGGACTGTTGTTGCCTTGGTGTGTTTTCATACGGCCATAGGCCAGCTATGCCAAACGCATCAGTATAGGACGAGCTTTACTGAGTCACATTAGTTCAGAAAATATATCGACGAGTCTTCAACAGACGAAATAAAATTGTCCAGGGCTAAATAAAAACAATAAATCATCACTGGTATTGAATTTTTTACGATGGCTGTAATATGAAATTACATGTAGTACGTGTACTCGTACTATGCTCGAAAATCGTTTCCAACTTTAAATTAGTCAGTGGTCTCTCAAAGATGGAGGTATATTAACGGAACGGAAGTATAGCGTCGTAGTAGGCCAAAAGCTCCTTTCTAAGAAGAGACCTATGTCCAGCTGTGTTGAATACTTTGCTACGAAAATATCTTTTATGACATTTGTGAGGTTAAGAGTAGATCAGAACTGAACTTTTGAACGAACTTTTATTACGATAATTGAACCCCAGGTAGACTGCGAATGAGAAATACAGTGCGATTTAGTTTGTCATTAAAAACTTATAATACTCCTGCAGATTGCAGGAGTATTCCAAAAACGATGACTGAAGAAGCCGATTTGGGTTGTACGACTGTAATCTTAAAATACTTATTTGTTATTTTCTTCTAAACCTATAATTTAACACAATATTATCAATCGATTACAGTTTATACATTGATCGATTTAGCCAGTTTATGTCCTATCACTAGTCATTGTTTTATGACATTGTTTGCCGTATCAAGCTACATTTTACGAAGTATAGATGTAAAGAGTTCACTTGGGTAATGTTAGTTTTTGTGATTAACGCTTTATCACATTGCGTGGGAGGGCCAAAGTTCGGCACATATAGGCCAGGCTCGCAATTCTATTGTTGCTTTGAGCTTACCGAAGCCCAAAACCTTCACTTCAAATTCGGGGGGGGGTTGCAGGTGGCCATTAGTAGACCCATCTGCTTGTTTGCCCCCTTTACCCATACAAATACAAACGTGACAACGTTAATAGTTCATTTTGAAAATGAAAGTGTTCTGAATTATTAATTTTAACCAATGATATTATATACAAACAAGATTAAATACGCCACCAACGCACACGCGAAGGTCCTAATTAGCACCACTGCGAGCCGGCGCACGTACTACTCGTAATTAATTCGAGAGAATTCATAAAATGCCTTCCTCTGTATTCCGAAAGTGCACAAATTAGGTAAGTGTATGTTTTGTTCTAAAATGCATGAGTAGATGTATGTACGGTTACGGAACAAATACCGTAACCTACATACATCTACTCATGCATTTTAGATCTATAACTGCACGCACAAAATATTTGTATTTTGTGCGTGCAGTATGAATATAACGTATCTACCTTAAAATATCATTGATTTTAACTACTTGTACCTTTTTCTCTTCATCGGTGAGGTATCCGTGATCATTAAAGCAGTCAAAGGCACGATCCGTAGGTGGGTAACGGAACGGTTCGTGGCCAAAGTTGAACCGACACTGCTGAAATGCCATGAAACTAGCAGCTGCGAAGAATCCTTGCCTGCCAAATAAACGTTTAATATGTTCTACAAATATACAAGTAACACGTAAAAAAATCGTAATAGTTACTGAACTGTACTAATACAATAAAACTGAAGAGATTTTCTATTTGATTGTTTGTTTAAATGAATAAGGTTTGAAACATAGTTAACGATTAGAGCACCCTTTTTCTGCCTATATTATACTACTATACATAACAGATCACAGAGCCGCAACAAGCATGGACCCGTTTTCTTAAATTATTGTTAAAGGACACTAGAAACACCAATTTAATATTTTGCAGTGATGCATGTGAAATTAAAAGCTCTGGGCCATAAACTGTGTGTAGTATAAATCTATACTAATATTATTAAGCTGAAGTTTGTTTGGATGACCGTGCTAATCTCAGGAACAGGTTCGAATGGAAAAAATATTTTAGTTTTGGATAGCTCATTCATCAAGGAAGGCTATAAGCTATATAACATCACGTTACGACCAATAGGAGCCAAGCATCAATGAAAAATGGTACAAATACGTCAAAGGACAATGGCAGGTCCCCATACATAATTTTATTTGAACTGAAATGTTAGCGTTTAAATATCAAAAAATCCTTAACACTTGAGAATTTATTCTTGACCATTCTCATATCAAAATTACTTGCGAAAGAAGTCTAGGAAAAAAGATATTGGATTTTGAATGTTTCGAGGTTAAGTACTAACATATTGTTAATGTTTTGTTTGAAACTAGATGGCGTTGTGTGTCAGATAGCCGAAAATATTATTTTCATTATTATTACAGTATATGAAATAAAAAAAATAAAAGCATAACATCTATTCGAGTTTAACACTAAATTAAACAAAAATAAAATAACAAACGTGGTGAGTCCGGAACTTGACAGGATCTAAACCACAGAATAAGAGATATGTACTAAACGACGACGTATCGACATTTTGAAAATATCGATGATGTCTATTTATGTGCCGTTATCAATGACAATGTATTTTTCTCATCACACTGTGTAGTGGAAAATAACGTAACTATATTCTATTTCTTTAGTGTGTTTAAAATCGTTTAAAGAGAGTCAAAAATATTTTAAATCATTTCTAATTATGTTGATTCAGTCACTCTACCGTACGAGTGAAGACGTGGGCAGAAGCAAATTCATAATCATAATAGTGAACCTTCGGTAAATATTTCAGCCAAAGCTATAAGAATCGATTATCGATAAATTGTTCCATAATATAATATTGCCACCACGCATCCCTAGTCAGTTATACGTGATGGCGAATCTGACATTACGTACTTAGGTCAAATAAAATCATCAAAAATATCTTATCTCTTATAAGACTTATACAACACATGGTGGTGTAATGATAAATCATAGAAAAAAAATTGATTAAGTTTACTGTGACTCGTTTTTTTAAACGCTTAAGTTTTAGGTAAATATGTTTCTGCCATTGTTCTTTGTTCCTTTTTAAAGACGCAAATGAAGTTACGCGGGTCAACTAGTAATGAATATTCACCTTGTAGTTTCGAAAAGTTCAGTGCAGGGTTTCAGTCGCTCTCCGTTGAGGGAGAATATTGCTTCCCTCATGTCCATATCAATGAGGCAGCCGACTATGTCACCTGGCTTCCAACCCGGGACTTCAGTCACGGGAGAAGGTTTCGCCTCATGCCATATTAGCTTGCGACATCCGTCATACGACAAAGAGTAAAGATCGTCGCCAATACCGTAGCCCTCCTTTAAAGAAAATGAAATGCAAACATGTAATACACAAGTCTTATGGCAAACACTTATGCCTATCAAACACTTGACACTGCAACATCAGTGACGTCATTTACATATGATGATCTTGTTAACATCAATCTAAAGAGTTTTAATGTCTCTGCATCGGATGGAACTTTTTAAAATATAGTTACAATGATACTGAAAGCATAAATATTGTTTTTAAAAAATTTATGACGTAAATTTACTTCATATTTTAAATACATAATAAGCAAACCATATACTATACTTATATTACACATTAATACACAAACAGTGAAATATCATGTATGCAGTGCGCGGGGCTCGATAGGTGATCGATGTGAAAATTTGAGGACAGCATAGTATACATTATAAATTCACGACAAGACGTCCGATTATGAGAGAGGCCACTGTAGGAGTGACAACTAGCTTAGCTTATGATATTTTTGTATCACCTTTTTATATAAAACATGTATTGAATTATTATATAGACAACCGAAAACGAGGCTGATATAAGTACAGCAAATCTCATCTCGTCTTTAATAAATTAATTAGATTATAATTGTTTTGTTAGTACGAATTAATTTTTAAGAATCACAAAATAATTAAACCTAGTCGTAGGAGTTACATGAGATTTGTTCAATTATATTTCTTAACAAAATAAAATAGGAAACAAATAGAAAACTCAGAAGCGGGAACGCTAGAAAATAGCAACATAAATTTGTCACGTACATAGGCTTAAAATGAAAACATTGATAAAAATATTTCGGTAATATTATATATAATATTGGGTAATAACTACAGACTTCATTGAAGCAACGTTTACTAATTCGCAAACAGCTAATGCAGTTGGTTGCTAAACATACATATACATATTTGACATAACGCCAGCCTATTACATAAACATACGAGTGATGACTGACATGGTTCAAGAAGTGGCTGCTTTTGGTCGCCCATCCGATTTGCATCACTCCGGGCGTCCACGATAAGACACTCGTAGTACCACGAGCCACTGTTCACCTGAAACAATATACGACATGGAGAATACTTCTCGAAATGGAAACCCTACAATACTATAAGAGTCCAATTATTAGGGGTATGCGGTAACATTTTCAGTTTAAGCTCTTGGTATTACAAAATATTCTGAGTTAAGTATACTTTATCAAGATTAACATTTTAAAAACTACTATGTATACTTTTTCATGTTCTTTAAGTATTTATATATATTATAGTCTTTTATTATATGTGTGATTGAGTTATTAAATAAAAAGAATAAAACATTATCAATATAATCACTTTTTAACTTAATATAAAACATTGAAAATAAAAACAGGAATGTGATGTCTACCTGGAATGTACATCTGACACTCTCAAACGAGTAAGAATCACACCGAGCCTCGAGTCCATCACAAGATATCTTTAGATATTCGCTTACGTCTTGTGAGTTAAGGATGGCGTTGATAGGGGACATATCCACTACCTCGTATGACAGCGGCCGGCCTTCTACTATAACTGAAACGATATATTAATAGGTTATGATTACGTTTAATATGATATAGTCTCTGCCCGATGGAAGTAAAGAAGAACAACTTTAGGTGACTTTGACTTTTTTCCTTTAAAAACATCGTCAAGTAGTGGCATTAGGTACGCGTACTACATACTTCACAGGCATGGATATAACATCCTAATAATAAACCATACCATGTATTGTTTTTCTGTAAACTATATAGATGCTTGGTGTACCTACTCTCCAAAAACTAAAAAAAAAACCTTCACCGATGACGCTCCTTATTATGACACGATATACAAACCGATTCGAGGATTGTTTATATCTATTTATTGTCTCAATTTCGTCATTTCTCATCAATGCACTAAGCTACTAGCTTGATACAAACATTTCAATGTATGTATAACATTCATCTGTAGTTCAGTTACCTAATTTAACGGCAACAGGTACACAAGGTAACGCGTTTCAAAACAACTAACATTTCAAATTGCCGTCTGTTTCAGTGCCATCATAACAATTTTAAATATTAGCTTTCACAAAATATTTCGAAAGGCTCGAAGCGTATTTGTACAATTTATACACAATTTAATTCATGGCATTTTTAAAAGTGCTGGTGAAACATTGATGGTTTAAAAATAATCAAAGCCAAGACGTAATTTGTTTGTTAGAAATAATGCAGTGCTTACATAAATTATCAAGTGTCCATTTGGCGCAGAAAACCCACTTGTCGCCAGGGGTAATCGTCACACTCGGCCAGTCGTTCTAGTATAAGCAGCGGATTCTCGTCCTCTCTGTTAAGTCTTTTTTTAATAGTCAGCTTATTTTTCTGTAGTGTGAGCGAACTTCTCCAGGGCGATCAATGCGAACAGGACAATGCATGGTTCGCGGCGAACAATCTGTGGCGAACGAATGCACGGTTAACGTCAGAAGTAATGACACTAATGCAAAAACAAATGATTATTAATTACAAGTTAGAATGAGGGGTTCACTAAAAATTGCAATTGAAGTCTATAGCTTATGGAACTTAACTAACCAAGAAAGATAACATGTATTCGAGAGTGTCTTCGGTGAGTACAGCGACACTATTAGGTCCAGCCAGTTTGTCGGCAATGCAGCCCAGAACCACGCAGATATTGCGCTCGACGCGAACATTCATATCGCCGGTTGTGGCACGCTGTCCGCACAAACCAAACAGCTGAGTCAACTGTAATAAACCAATTACAATTAGGTTTATGTACTCTATCACTCCTATTGTCCCATTTGACATTTTGTCTCCATTGTTTAAGGTCCAAATTGGGTAAAAGGACCAATGGAAATGGACGGCACTGATCTGGGTCATCACATGTCCACTGTTCTTTCTATTCAGGAAGGTAGGAGAATAAAGTATTTGTTACTTAAAAGTTGAATGTTTTGAAAGTAATTGAATAATTTAAAATACTAGCTGGTTATATCAAACACAAGATGGATAGCGCCTTGACAATGCGTTAGTTAACAGTAATCACTAGTTGAGTTGGAAGTGGCTTTTATGTATGATATTATGTTAGATCTTCTCACAGCGCAATGAAATGCACCGTAATTTGAGTACTACAATCATTCTAAACACTGATTTTACTTTTGTTTATATAACAAATAATATTTTAAAAGTTAAATAGTGTTTGTTTGATAAGTTCGTATGGAAAAATTAATTTATCATAATTTAATTTTCTATACAGTCATTATTTTGGAGAGTTCAGTATTATAATATAAATAATACTGTAGTACGATCTATTCAAACATTTAATTAAATTGGTCTTATTATCTACGATGTGTATGTATGTTAATTCACATTATTATTATTTGACGAACCGCATGGGCGTAGTGGTTCCTGTAACAGACTGCTATTCTAATGGTCGCGGGTTCGATTTCCGCTCAAGTCAAACATTTGTAGTGCATGAACATTAATGTTGATTTGGTCTGGGTGTTTCTATGTAGTAATATGTATTACAAAATAAAACAAAAAGTATATACTATATATCTATGTATTTATATCAGTTGTCTAGTACCCATAGTACAAGCTCTGCTTAGTTGGATAGATGGCGTTGTGTGAATGTGGTACAATATTATTATTATTATTGTACTTTAGTAACTACTTACAGTAACTACCATACTGACTGCTTAGGGACTATGTATAAAATGGCTAATATTATTAATTTTAATCTTTTAAATTAAAATGAAATTATTCCGATACCTTAATGACAGAATCTTTGGATGGTAGGGGGCAATCATCAAACACTATAGTGATGGCCGACGGGCCGAGGGGATCTTCCATGGGAATGACGTGCACCATCGAAGACACTACTTGGAACCAACCTTCCTCTTTGTCAGCTATAACATGTAGCTTTACTAGTGAAACTGGGGATTCCTCATCGCTAAAACAAAAATTAAAACATTACACATCACATCACATCGCTAAAACAATTGAGATACATATTTCTTTTATAAAACACATAATCAAATATATTCAACTGAAAACGTGACTCACATATTTGATCAACCGAAACTATTCTTTATTACGGAGACACTAGTTACAAAAACTTTTATATTAATACTTCTTAGATACTAGCCGCCCACCCCAAACTTTATCACTATTGCACATACCTAGTACAATATTTCTTTGTATGTACCTATTAAGATTTGCTCACGACTTGGTATGCATGAATTACCAATACATGTATTAGCCATAGTCATGACTAAGGCTCGTGATTTTAAAAGGGTGTCTCAGTCGTGAATCTAGTCTTAAAACTAATTTAACTGGAGATTTTATTACTGAACGTCACTTAAAACAAGATTCATCGATCCATACACAAGTGAGTGATAGCTTGTTTCAGAACGATGTTTAATGTCGAAATCTTTACTCAAGTACAGATTTTGACAGATGTGATCTTTTTTTAAGTGAGACGAGCTGAAAACTAGTCTCAAGCAGTGATTTCTAAGGTCATTTTTAGGGTGGGGCAAACCAGGGACTTCCTTTCTAGGGTATACCTGGTTCCCCGGCTCTAAGTACCCGACGACGGCGTGCGGTTTTAGTCGGTTCGAGTCCGACATGCCACCGACAGGTGGTATCCGAGGGGATTTCCGCACGGAAAAAAAGAAAAAAAGGTCATTTTAGGGTAATGAACGTGTTTTACAATGATTTGTTTTGAACATACGAACGTATGTAACACACAACTTGATAGTGAACGGAGATGATCATGTTCACAAAGTAACGTAGTCTAAGAAATCTCCAACTTTCCTAACTATTTGAAACCCAACTGGCTTTTACCAAAGAGGTCAAATACCTAGGAGTAATACTAGACAGTAAACCCCCTGTGGAATAGACATCTGGAAGAGAAACTTCTAAAAAGACTTCTATTGCCTGGAGGCAGGGAACAGAGCTAAGAACCCGACATAAACAAACTGTAACAATTTTAGCTCCGCGGCCGCTGGCTGTATGCGTTATGGCAAACAACCTCACTCAAGGTAGGTCTTGGTCCGGACTTCACAAAGGGATATCACATTTAAATAGATACATGAAATTGATCAAGTTCAATTCGGCAGAAACAAAGTCCGAATCTATAAGGATGGTTGCGTGCGATGCGCACCCTGAACCTCGTAACCCACGGATATTGACTTTTTTTAGCTGTACACTGAGTTAGTTCACTAAGACAGCATTACATATATATGTTACAAGACTCAAACTTAGAAGTGTAAAGCAAGTATTTTTGCAATAGTTACACTATCGCATTTCGATATACCTGTAATAAGTAGTAGTAAGTGTGGATACTAATAAAATAAATAAATAAATAAGACACCTAAATATAAACATATCACTAGCGTTAGGCCAACACAGTTCCATATTTCAATGCGAAGGCGTGGCAATAAATTACCATGCCCACAACAGTCATGTCAAAGGGTATTAAAGGCTAGGACTAGGCCGTCCTAAGAGCATTGGAGGGCAACACACTCTGCTATTGTTTTCAAATGACATTAAACAGACCTTTCTGTATGAATTACTTTTAATACATACAGGAATGACGCCGCAAATGAGCTGCCAAGGAGAGCCTTTGCAACTGCGGCAGCCAGCTCAATCATATTTCTACCACTGCCTTTTGACCAACTTCGCTCCTGGGCTAAACAATATACTCGTGAAGCACACAACCAGAGGTGCAAAACTCACCCGGCTGCAGACAGTCTAAACTGGTGTTGACTGAAGTCTCACCACAACTTATTTGCAGATTGAAAGGTCTTAGCAGACTAGACATCCTAATACTTGATGGGATACCTAGTAATGGAGTGATAACTATTCACCATTAATACGACGGACAGTCCTCTTGTGCAGAGGATGTCTGAAAGCAGAATAAATGGACACCTAAGTAATCTTGGAATGCGAGGGAGTGGCTACTCAATAAGCTAGTATCATACCTGATACAGAATCGCTCACAGAAGTCTATAAAAGCCCCAGGAGGTTTCTACGATTCTGGAAGGAGCTTGATAAGCTCACCTAGCCAACCTTTAATCTAAGAATAAAGGGACCTAAGATCAACCAATATCGGTACGGCTGTACCCACTCGGGCCGTCATCCCATCGGGGTTTGCGATGGGGCGGTATGTCTGAATCGATCCGATCCGGCAGGAACCTAGTAAATTTATTTTTATACGCTCCAGCATTGAGACTGTATTTAGCTTCATGTGGAGCCCAAATAATCGCATTACACTTTAGCTGACTTCTAACTAGAGCATCATACAGTAACTTTCTGTTCTCCTGAGTATAAATCCTAAAGTTCTATATGCCTTTTTACAAACATCAACGACATGATCACGAAGTGTCAGCTCAGTATTAACTCGTACTAAGTATAATTTTATTCTAGTTCTATATATTTTAGAAACATAGATAAAAAACATTGTTTTGAAATAACTTGAACGTACCATTATAGCTTATAAAAAAAATTAAACAACTTAGTTGTTCATGTGTTTACATTGCATACACTAGCCTAATTTTATAAATAGTATACTATTGTATACTATATGCAAATTCACAGAAAGTATGTTTTGATACATAATTATTTTTAAATAATTAGCTGCTTAATACGGAATAATAATGTAGGCATCGTAATTCAGAACAAACTGTAAGTTCAAATCAATGCTTGAGAGTAGTTTCAACTGAGTAAAACTTAAAACGCGTTATATAATAAGATCAACGTTAAAGTTTTGATCTGAATTTAAAACGAATTTCAGATAATCAGAGTTCAACCAATACTTGAGACGTCTTAAAATACGGGCCTACTTTTAAAAAGATCCCTCATAAATTTTAAATTTACGTCTAATGTTATATAGACCAAAGAATATATATTTAAATCAGTATCGTACAATTTGAGTGTATCCATTACAAATAAATTAACAAAACTTGTTTTTATAATAACAATAGCTGAAAGTTAACAGTACATATTTGAAGTAAAAGCATTATTAATTGGAGAAAAATTAAAGAGATTTGAATTCAAACTAATTCTGAATAAATATAGTTTTGAAATGTGAGCTACTTAATGTGTGACTTAATAAGATAAACTGAACTTAATACTGGTCTTGAATAAGACCTACTGTACTGGCAAGTAATTAGTACAATAGTTAATAGTTTTAGTTTCATTTGTCATCTACAGTTACAAACTTCATTAATTTACTCAAGACTTGTCAAGACATTTGTTAAGATGTGATGATTAACTATTAAGATATAGAATCTAAAAACACTTACTTGTCCACAAAAGATGCGATAAGCGTCAGCAGTTCCAATACAAGTTGATCAACAATGACGGGGTCCACAACTTTTGGGACACCAACGCGAGGTTCCATTGCACTTGTGGACGAGGCGAGAGTGCCCGGCGGCTCAAACGCGTCTTCTGGTGCCATGTCTTTGCACCAACATGTACCCATTACCTGTCAAGTTCATATTCTTGGGCTATAGAAACAATATACAAATACCAAAGCAAGCCTTGGCATATTAGCTAAGAGATGAGATGATGATAGAGATGGCCTTAGTTATGCAACTGTGTACATAGAATTGGAATAACTAATCAAACAGTTAACATTGTGTCATAAAGAGACGTTTTTCAATAAGGTTGGTATGGGAATTGGAATTCCACAAATTTATGGAGTGTGTCTATTCACTGGCAAATGTAGTTTGCTATCTCCTTGCAAACATATAACACATATCCTTGTAAGCAATTCAAATTACTTGCAAATTTCTAAAAACATTTTTGTTTATATTCAAGCATATTATATTGGCGAGAACTAACTAATTAATCTTATTATGTGTTCTATATACATGTTTGGAAATATTTAAGTATGATTATAAGCAGGCTGGTCACCATAGCACAGGCATTGCCTAGTTTGGGATCAGACTATTGTGTGTGAGATGTGTGAAGTAATTATTATTATCTTTGGTGTTTATACTCTTGATTGTCAGCACTTGGTGTCACAACTTTTTAAAATAATTATGAAATCAAACTCATTTGTACTTCTGTCCACTATTTTGTGATGTATTAGTACAAGGAGTTTGCACATGTACAGATTTTGGGGTCTCGTCTAATTTTTTTTATTCTTTTCCAATACCGCACTCTCAAGTACAACCCCCGGATCAAAGGGGCGGTTTCAGGGCGTCCCAAAATCAAAATGAAATACTTTTTTCAAAAAAAAAAAACTCACTTTAACAGTAATTGGGTAAAAATAGAAAAGAGGCTCTTATAAAAAAAGTTTTTGGGGTGATATTAAAGAGTGTTCTCATAAAACATTTTGTTATATGCCAATACAAAAAATCCCAACCATTATAGAAATTTTAATTTTTTTTAAGTCTTTATAAAAAATCTTTAAGGAGGACAATTAAGAAAGAAAATCGTAGATCGGGGGCTGCACCTTAGTAATTACCTGTATTCTGGAATTAAACACCTGATGCCAAATTTTTCAAAAATTTATGACTATTTTTTAAAATTTGCTAAGACTCACATAAAACACCATTTTTTAAAATTTAACAATATCAATTGAAGTCATTATTGCCTGAAAAAAGTTTATTTTTTTATTTTGTATCATTTTTTGCCAAACATAAATAAAATTTTTGATCTGTGAGGGGCGGTTTGATTGCTTGATTTTAATTTTTTACCTATGTATATTCTGTTTGCTAAGCCTAGCACCAGGGCAATAATTTCAGGTATTCTAATCTGTGTCTTTTTCTATGATATATGATAAAAAATTTTTAAGAAATTTTATCCCAGTTGCCTGATTTAGGGTGTGTGAATATCTCAAGATTTTACAATTTTTTTTTTAGTAAATGTTATAAAAAATTGTTATTTCTTAATATAAATTTTCTAATTCTTTAAAAAAAAAAACAGTCAAAAAAAAGAAAAAAGAACCCTTAAAAATTGGGCTGAAAAATCCCTATCCACTAACTGGCTAAAAAAGACACATGACTACATATTGAGCACCTTCAAACATGGCATGTGATTATTCTCTTCTGTATACATCATTTGTTTTGATCTAATTGAATACAAATGTAATCGGAAACTAATATTGTGTCTATCAAATTTTTTAAACACTTTGATGGCACTAAGGTCAATGGTGACATAACAATAGTTTTACCTTAAGACGCTGCGAATTCAATTTTTTGGCTGTATTGCATTTTGTTTGCGTGTATATAAAAAAAACCCCTCGAATATTCAGATTTAAGTTAACACACTTAGGTTTTTAGTTAAAAACCCCTTAACAGTGAGCTAAAAAAAAACACCTTAAAAAAAGAAAAATTTAGTTTACTGTGCACACATTTTTGTCTGTAAAAATGGTCACTTCATAATTAATTAGGCTATCACTTAAATTTTTCAAATAGTCTTTTATTTCAAAAAACACTAAAAAACACAAATTTTTCCTAGAAAAACGTTATTAGTCCAACGAAAAACGATTTTATAAAATTAGCACTTTATGTTACATAGTGCTTGCATCCTGATATGAAACGATGAAACACCGATAGCAAAAGCGCATGTACAAATCGGTCCCCAAAACACCCACGCCAACTTCCCCTACATCGCCCCCTATTTGAAATTTTTCATCCTTTTTCAATGCTTAATTTTTAATTAATAATCTGTTCATGAAATACTACTACAGACTGATAATTTTCAGTTTCACCATCTGTTTAATATTTTTCCATATGAATTACTTACCGCGGCTTTGTTTCCATTGGGGAGTATTCAATAAACACGTCTGGTTTAGCACGCCGTCGATGAAGAAAAGGAGCAGTAATTGATTCCCCATCCCGATAAATTGTAATGATGAAAGGTAAAATGAAACAAAATCTGTTTTCTTTACGGATTACCCTTATTTGTGTAAACAATTCCTTACTGAGACCTGGCAGAAAACGTCAAGTTACCGTCAAACTAACATTTTTATGTCCAATACTCCGGCTACCATCACTACTCATCTTCTCCTTTTTTATCTGTAACATGTGTACATGACACTCATTTATTTATGATTATAGTAGAATTCCATTATTGTGTTTTTTAATGTTAAATACAAAATCAAATGAAAAAAAAATAACTAAAAAAATTAATTATGGATTAGGATGTCATGCTAACATTTTTTTCTACATACAAAGTCTATGGTACCTACCAAAAGAAAAGTTTATTTGTCTATGGTTATTGTGTTGCTATAACGTAATTATTTTACGATGGAGAAGTAATTTTTTCTGAAGAAAAACTTTTGGAAATACATTATATTTTATTAACTATCTGTTTTCCATATAATGATAATGTGTTCAAGTTTGTATTTTTTGTAAAATATATTTATAATACATACTTTATTTTTCAGAAACACGGTTAACGTGTTTTCTGAAATCTCCTCTTTTCCGGAGGCGTTTTTTAACCGTCTTTTTAACTTACGCTTTATTTTTACTTGGGGCGTTTTATTCATAGGTTATATGCTATCTACCGTTTCTTAAGATTTGAAATCGTGATAGTCTTATAACTATTGCAAAGTTCTGCTTTTCTGTAGTAAATATATAGAATATTTTCTTGCTTATTACCTGTTCAGCATATTGCAGCAACAATCAACGAGGAGCCCTCAGAAATTACATACATTTTTAACATTATCAAGTAAAGTGATGTTAATCAACATAATTATTAAATTGTTCTATATTGTAAACACAGACATAGTCCGATTACAACACTAATAGGGCAGTGCAGCCACGTAACAGTCGTTGTTTTCCACGTAACTGGTGGTTGAGTTAGTTTTCATGAAGGTTGTATGGAAACTCAACCTATAGTACTTATAGGACTACTTTGGGTCGGAACGTAAATTCGATTTACGCATAATAAAACTTTTAGTTTCTCTGAATCGCATAAAAAAAACTCGCGTACAACGATTTTAGTAAAAGTAAAAGTAAAAGTATGTTGCTAGTGTTTACGCTGAGATAAGAAGGTTAATGGCTAAGGTCTGACAAGAGATTGGATAGTCGCGGTTCGCACCGGGAACTTATTATATTACGATGACAACCCACTCCTATCCCCTATAGCGTATTCTTTCATTTGGAGGTTTAAACCAATTAACCCTTATGCTTGTCAACCGGATAGTGGCGCTCCACTACTGTGTGCTTTCGAGATCACTTTTTGCCCCGCAAAACCAATCTGTGGAACGGGTTATCGTCTGCGGTATTTCCGGACCGATACCGACCTTCAAAACCTTCAGACAGAGCGTACTCCTTCCTAAGAGCCGCAACGCGTTTTTGGTGCTCTGAGTTGCCAGACGTTCATGGCGGCGATAGGTCCTTTCCATCAGGTTGACTTGTCTGCTCGTCTGTCCTCTCTAACGAATAAAAAAAAACTAAGGTACCTAGTTGGGACATCTAGATTATAGGACGTCCTTACATATCACTTTACATAAAATTTCAAACATTAATGGTTTAATCTTTGCCTTGGAAATTTTGCGGCCTTTTTAAACACCAAGTAAAGCGTGACCCTGTAAAGGTATTGGGTATTAAAAACTCAATAGTCACAATGCTTGGCCAACATTTAATGCTCCGTTAATAATAGAGGGGGTGGGGGGTTTTGTATTAGGGGAGACTCTGATACTCCCTCAGTGAAAAGCATGAATATTGCTTAACTTCAGTTCTGTAAGGCGTGGTATCACTCAGCTCCAGCGATTTGTGCCGGATTATGGCTTTTACGTACCACATATAGTACTTGTGTACCTTTTTTGTTTTTTTTTTTTTTTTTTTTTTTTTTTTTTTCAGTGCGATATCCATCGAATACCACCTGTCGGTGGAGTCGGACTCGAACCGACTAAACCGCACGCCTTCCGCCCGGGTACTAATAGCCGGGGAACCAGGTATAGCCCTAGAAAGTAAGTCCCCTGTGCAGTACTTGGACCTAGATAGTTACCAAGTCATACGACTTAGTTAAAGTAGATTTTACTATAATTTAATAAATACGACGTTAACAAAAGCGCTCAACAGTCCATCATTAGAGCCTTTAATAGTCCACTGCTGGACATAGGCCTCTCTTAGAAAGGGGTTTTGCCATACTATACACAACATGCCAGGTGTCAGATTACCATAGGAGGAATACATTACACGCAGTTGAGTACCTAGAACCATACTGAGCCCTACATATAAAAGGAGCGTCTAGGGCAGCCCTCAGATAAGTAAAAAAAACTATGTCAGAATACTCGAGAGTGTAAGATTAAGTATGTTGGGTTAATTAACATACCTACACATTGTGTATTTTAAGCAAGCAATTGTTTTAATTTTGGAAAACAACACTGTTAAGAAATCTTCTTAAATGTCTACATATTTTTTATGCCTTTTTTGTCACTTTTGTAAAAAAATAATCTAACCCAATTTAAAATACCCTGCAATATATCGTCAGTTTTTTTGCATCATGACAGTGGCATGAGTTGATGTAGAAGCCTTTTCCGCACCGCATCATTATATAACCTTTATCATTCTATCCATGTAATCTTTCAAATGCAATAGGTCCCAGACGCCCTCGAGTAAATCCCCATTTATGCATCATGGGCTCCCCTACAGGGTTTTTCAGTTTTCCTTCACTTTGCATTGCTGTGTGTCCCGCGTAGCTTCCACTCACTCAACATTAACCTTAATTTTAACTTAACATAATTACAGAATATGGTTGATAGCTCGCACACACATTACCTATATTTCTATTACCACGTGAAATACAATAGTTACTATATAAGGTACCTATAACAGATTGAGACAATTAATCTAAGCTGTGTTTGGTTTTTGTTGATTTTATTTGCAATTTATTTCTCTTCTATTAAATTATTATTATTTCAAAGTAATGTTAGTAAAAAAACGCCCCACGTAATTTTTACAAACACTACTTGCGATTAAAAAATTCGTTTGCTGCCAACGTATATTTATATTCTATTGTCTTGGTTGATACGTCGTTACGAATTTTCTAGTTATAGGACACTTCAAGTTGATAAATGGCGCGCTTTACCACCGCCAAGATGCCGACCTGAGTCTGAGGCCGGGCGGGTGACGGCCAGACGCGAGGAGGCACGTCCGGCCGCGTGAAGGGCGTGTGCCGGACGTCACGCTATATGGAGAATCCACCCGGGATAGAGCCGCGCGATCATTGCGGGCAGGCGCTAGGAGGGGTCCCGTGTTATTCCATCATAACAGTTCCCTCCTATTACAGCGCAGAGTGCACACCCCGTGTGGTTTTAGTTAGTCCGATTTCCGACACGACCACCCGCCGCGAATCCCGGTGGGGTGATGCCCAGGGGGTTTCCACACGTAAAAAAAAGGGTGCCTGAAGCTCGGATAAACAGCACATACTCGTGCTCCTGCATCCCCGAGAAGCCGGAGATCGAGCCGGCTGTTTTGTAAGTGGAATGACACCTCAATAGTCCCTAATTGTTGCATCGTTGAAACTTTCTAGGACACATTTTTTAAACTGGTTTTTTTAAATAACCAAGTTAGGTAAGAAACGAATGCCGAGTTTAAAGACGTGAAGGTTAACTGGGTGGGTATGGTTGTGGGCTTCGTTTTCCGCTTTAGACTCAGTGTAAGTGGTCCTGTTATGCGTCGTTACCGTGGTCTATTCCAGGGTGCACACTAAGTACTTAATCTACTATATACTACGTGGAGCACTAAACCCTGCGTAGAAGGATAGCTCTGGGTAAGATGTGATCGCAGTATATCAAAGTACGTGTGGTGCGGCACGTCTAAGGTACATCGCTTTCTTGGTTGTAAGCATCACGTAATCCATAATATGTATTAACAAAATCAGCTTAGTATTGAAGGCGTTTTGTTGACCTGCTTTCTCCGGTCGATTAAGCCGTTCAAGTGAATTCACTCAGGTGGCATAGAACACTTCAGCTGCTCAGTTCGGGAACACTAAAGTCTGTCTCATCTTCATATTTAGCAGAAGATTAAGTACTTTCTCGTTGGCCATGATATCACTGTGTGTGTAAAATATCAATGTATATGGGATTAACACAAATTTCCTTATAATTTTTTATAAAGTATTTATAAAAATAATCTATGACAATAGCTCCAGGTTTCTTTGCCTAATTTAAGTCATGTTGTTTTTAAATATTACTTTCTTTGACTAACCCTTAATTTTGACGAAAGGTTTGGATAGAAGTTTTTTCTTTTTTTTGTATATATGCTGCCCTAACAATAGTTCAAATTGTCTTTTATTAATCGCCTATTTGAGGACGTCCTTCGACGTCCGATCTCACCATAAATTAACACGACACATAAACACGGTCGTCCACATACATCATGTCTTTTTCTAAACTTTTTAGAAAAAAAAAAAAGTTATTAACACAAAATTGCACATTTAGAAAATAGTCACAGTTTATCGTTGACCTTGAGGCAGTGTTTTCTCTTTTCTCGCGAAGTATATCGGCGGACGGCTTGTTTCCGGCGGATAGTGGCAGTCCGGCCCCCGCCCGAAGAGATAGTCGAGTGGAGTGAGGCCGCTCCGCCGAGTCCACGATGGCTCGTTGGTCGTCCCGGCTGGAGTCCACGTTGCTGGCTTTGCCGCCGTGGGGAGCGCCACCGGTCATCGTCGAGTGGGCCAGGGCGGCAGCACGGGCCCTTTTCCTTCCGGCTGACGCAGGTCCTTTCCGGCCATGGCTGCTTCGGGAGTACTTGCACTCGGTCGCTAGAGGGAATATGAGTCCCGCCTGTCACCACTGCGATTGCAGTGAGGGACTCGGCTCGCACACGCTGGCAATTTTGCCCGGAGCAGTTCCGGATCCCTCCTATTAGTTAGTAGTTTTTAGTCGGTCCGATTCCGACACACCACCCGCCGTACCCGGTGGGGTGACGGCCCTAGGTTTTCCACACGTTTAAAACAAAAGTGTTCTCTTTTTAAATATAAAATATAAAAAGAGAAATTGTGAAATTAGGAAGAACACGTAGTTCTTAGTTTTAACCGCTTTTTTGTATGTTTTAACCACGGTGTGATATTTCTTTGAATATTACTCGCTGGTTGTTACACTGTCCAAATTAACAGTTTATGAATTAAACGATTATTCGTACAATTATTTTTGGTTTTCCTGGGACAAACATATGAAGTGCTAATAATTTATTTTACTTTATCTGATGATACCTTAGGGAGTTCATTTAAACAAGATTTCTTTTTAAAAATGTTTGTATACTTATAATAAAAACTATATGAACCATTAAACTACATTGATGAAGAAATCATGAACAGAAATGATGTTAAAGAGGAAATGTACTTATAATTATTTACATGAGTCCAATTAATAAGAGTGCGCGGTGCTGAATACCTATGCACGGGGGGGGGGGGGCGGGAGAGGGAAATCGTTCCCTCAAGGTGTCGAGTCGATGGTTCGGGTAGTAAAGCTGGCGGGCCCGCTGAGTCCGGGCGGTGCGATCGATAGACAGGGCGGGAGCGGCGCTGCAGTCGACTCAGAACGTTTTGGCGCTTTACGCCTTATCCCCTCGCACCACGACCACTCCTGGCGACCGCTCAGCGGCGCGACTCTCGCGACGATGCGAGGCGACCGCGCCGGCGCGCGACTCCCCACACTCAAGATCACGATCACTAAGTCGTCACTTAAAAGGAACAGACCAAGAAACATCGGGTTGTTCTTTGATGAAGCTCTATGAATTTTTTTGAAGCCGACTCCATTATTGTGGTCCGAGATGATGTGGGACTCTGATGAGGGTGAAAGCGAGGAATCTCAGGGTTCGGAGCGTGCGAGCGGTACCAGGAACTAAAGAAAACAGAACCTGGTGACCCTCAGTCCGGCCGGAGGGGTATACGGATATGGGTCCTATTCAATCGCGACGTACATTAACGGGAACAGCCTGGTGGTAAGCTGGTGATGTACTACTAGTTGGCGAGCGCTCAGGGACTGGGTTCACCCTAACAAAGCACCTGCAATTACTGCGCCGGCTGCAACGCGAGCGAATGCTGGCGATCTACCATCGTGCCGACTTGACGCACAGCCGCGCTGCACAGCCTCTCGGTGATCCCTGGGTTTACTATCCTGTCCTTGCCAATGACGAACTTATCCCGTCGCCTTGCCTTTGCTTACCAATCAGGTTTCGCGTCTCAAGCTGTGCGACAATAATCTACACACCATCGCGGAACGGTCACGTTCTGTCTCATGACGGGTAAACTGTAAAACCATACGATATCGAAGTTCCTAGCGAAACGTACCTTATTATACTTTTTCAATGTACCGTATTATGTATATTATATATATATATCTATGTAACATTTGTCATTTATGGTCTTGAGTGTGTATAGTATGAATGTATTATTATTTTTTTAAGTTCTCTTTGCGACCGTCTTTAAAATATTTTTTAAATTAATTCTGCGTTGCGACATACTTATGATAGTTGCCATTACGAGTACAATGTAGCTGTAGCGAATATCAGTATCATACATTGAATTAAACAATGGAAGTTTAAAGTAGGCGATAACACTTTAGATCGTTATAAGTAACAGTGACGTAGTAGTGTTACGTTTAAAATACGGGAGCATTTTTCTATATAAAGTGAGAGCACCCATTTTAAATTTTGGTCTAAACGTAAACGTTCACAAGTATCGGTTAATTTTTTAAATAATGCGTGTTAATTCTTAAACATATACTACAAAAATAATTAATTAATTTGTATAGAAGTAAAAAAAAAATATCATACTCCAAAATAATAAAGGACGAAACACACAAATTGAAAATTATTTTCTTATTTCGTTTTTTAAGTTACATTGCAACAATTCTTTTTCCTTTTATGATCAAAAAATAAATGATCTAATAGCTAAATAGGAGAGGCCGCAGAGAAGTTCGTTATTTTATATTTTATGTTTTATGCCCTACTAGTCCTATTGTCTTTTACAGTCTATGCACCAAAGAAAAGAGATTCTAATATAAACATACATATATTATTAAACATAACACGTCTCAAGCTTGTTCTCAAACCAAGCATATTTTTACAATCGTTTCCGATATCATCACCACCTTTAATAGTCCATCTGTACATAGGCCTCTACTTAGAAAGAGTACGTTTTAAATGTCAGTTTTCATGGCTCCAAACTTGATACAGTACAGTACAGTTTGAGACATTAGGATTTACATAGATTAAAACCTTCTTTGGACATCTTAACAACGATCTGGCGAGTGTATTTCAATTC
This sequence comes from Arctia plantaginis, assembly GCA_902825455.1. Classification (NCBI taxonomy): domain Eukaryota; kingdom Metazoa; phylum Arthropoda; class Insecta; order Lepidoptera; family Erebidae; genus Arctia; species Arctia plantaginis. Next base: position 40,073 of record CADEBD010000491.1, read on the forward strand.
AACCTTAAGTTTCTAATTTTTAAAGAATTATTGAGTAATTTTTAAACAGTGTCTTGGCATTATCTGTTTTAGAACCGTTAATCACAACATCAGCCTATCGCTGTCCACTGCTGAACGAAGGCCTCCAAAAGGCGCGACTATTTCGTCTTGGAGTGTCCGTACCATCCACTGCCACGCTGTTATATCCGCATTAGACAGCTAGAACCGTCATCTGAATCATTAGCAACTCTAAAATGAATCATATGTATTTTACATAGACTTCCTCGCAGAGCGGTATTGAACCGTCGTCACTTTTTCTTTCATCTATGGCTTTTTTACTTTTTGATAACAATAATTTATATTTTCAATCTACATTTCATATCAACTTTTTCTACCACCCCTTACGTAAGAAATTTCGTATAACTTAAATAATACGTAAGTACTACCACTCAATCCTTACAAAACGGACGGACAAATGAATAGAATCCACATCAAAAACCTCAATTTTTAAGAACCGCATAAATTAACTTAATTTTCATCTCGTGTTCTCGTTTCCAAAGCAGGTTATCTTTCAAGCTGTATCATATATATTACCTTTTTAAAGTTTCACCCATCTTAATCCAATACAATTATCATGGTGAATTTTACTTAACTGTATTATACTTTTCCCAGTTTTCTATCTTTAGGGTAGGTTTTTTCTTCATTTTTTTTTTATTTGTCCTGCGTCGAGGAGAACTTATAAACCCTATATAAAGGAAACCAACCAAAACCAACTCAAACAACAATTTTCAATAACACACCCACAACACTCACCACAGTAGAAAACGGTCACTCACTGTGATACTTTGAGATTAAAAAACATTCTGTTTGATTTTTTTAAAACTCTTATTAATTATCCAATTATGTGTAGTCCTTTTGGTAGTGATGGGAGTAATACATTTCGGCCGATTCTTTTATTTAGTGAAAAGATTCTAAGTACTATCCAACACTATTACTAACAATACTACAAACAACAATATTACAAAACTAGCCCACAAAATTGTCCTGCGCTTTTCAATCGCTTCACTTTTGGTAGGACAATAGCTTTTTAAGGCTCTTGAAACTAGCGACATCGATAAACTCTTACCCTTTCTTTATGTGAATACGCTGATGCTTAGCCATCGTCTCATTACCACTTTACCCCAAGCACGTGAGCCTCTGTGACCGTCGATGAGATGTCCCGTTTCCAAGCGCGAACCTCTGCTCTCATCCGAGATCTCATAATAAAGCCTTGTGAACGCTTTCCTCCCAATCTTCAACATATTTAACCAAAGCCGATACATTCTACCGGTTATCTACTATACTTTGTTCGCGTTATGAGGCAGTGAATCATCATTGTCCCCGGACTACCTCGCCCGACCAATTAAATCATTACTAATTAGAATTTTATAGAATCCATTAAACTTAATCTTTTTAAATATAACTATAATAAACTATCATAAAATCTTACATAAAAGCTTTTTCTGCAAAATTTAAACGATCATATCCAATAATGTCATAAACAACATCTTCTAGACGAACATTTTTCACTATTATCACGGCAACATAGTAGAATATTGTTAATAAACAGCCAATTATCACCATACCTGACTTCACTTGTATAATTATCTTCTATTACTAGTCCACCTGAAAAGCAAACGATATTTAATTTCCAAATTTCCTATAATTAATTCATAGATTTCAAGTGTTATGTTTCGTTTTGACTAGTTTAAAATTGCAATTGAACAATTCAAGTAGAAATTGGTAAAAGTAGTTTATTTATTCCAATTCAGTTTTTTTTTAAAGCTGATCTAATACATGGAGTTTAACGGAGTTTTAATTTATTTACCACCGTGGTTTGTAACTTTATATGTATGTACATTAAACTTATACCATATTAAAAATCTTGGTATCTTTTTTGTTATGAGAGGACTTCATAGAGCTTGACAGTGGCACTGAATTGATTCGTGAATATAACCTCCTTATCAAAAGAGAGGCTTGTCCACAGTGATTTGGATATGTAATGTGTCCCTCTGCGCCATAGAATTCTAACCAGTTTAACACTTAGCCAGTTCTATTTGCACCTATTTTAGAGCTAAACAAAAGTGCGACTATAGATTGAATTATCATATCTGTCCCACGTTAAGCGCCTATTGTTTTAATCAATGGATAAGACATTTTGTCCTAAAATATACTTGACTTGCAAAAACATTGGCTAAAAAAAAGGTGAATGAATATTTGTTTTGATAATTATTAATGCAATAATGTTTGATATTATGATATTAATACCCTTGAAGTGAGATTGAAGTGGGTAAAAATATCTGCAGTTGCAATTACAGTAAAGTAAAATTACTGCACGAATTAAAATACTGTATAATATTTTTGGTCAATCAAACTTCGACAATAGAGTCTTAATAGATGACTACATAAAAAAGAAAAGAGAAAGGTATGAAATTGCTTTTATTGAAGGAAGGCCTATTTTGAATACGGAATTAACAACAAGAAATTTATACAAATTCGAATACTTTAAAGTGATGTTAATAGTCGCTTTGCATCTATCGCAACGATAAATTGCTCTAAAATCCGCTGAAACTTTATAAATGACTCAACGCGACCCTCCTAACATACAAGATTCAGCAAAGTTTTGTTATTACGTTCTAGCGCTTAGCGCACACGACTTGTTTTCATGTAAACAATTACATCTAACATACTTTCACAATTTTTAACAACGATGCAAAGTCCGTAGGGTAAGTTTACCTTTTTAAAGAAATCCTAAAAATGTTATCCTAGATGTCGATTTTTCTTCTTTCCTTTCTTACCTCGTAGAGAATTTCTAAAAGCAAATGTGGACACTAACAATTTTCATATATAAATGCCCTTATCTGAAAACATAAACAGGGTCTGTAGTCAATTAATAAAGGATATTTTCCCATAGGTTTAATACATAATCCTTAATTACAACACATTTAAATTATGCCTTTTTTAGGCCGCGAATGTGCTTTATATTACTTTCAGAAATCTGTCAATATACTAAACTGTTATTAGTTTTTCTCATATTTTCAAATACGAGTATAAAGCCAGTCGTCCGTATTGGTGTAGCTTGGCTTTTTCCTCAGAAACTGCCATTAACATCATCTGTCCAGCCTTTTTCATAACATTCTAATCTTTTTCAACTGTCAACTTCTTCTCTTGAAAGGTAGCTCATATCAGCCAGTAAACTGTTGTACATCTGCAGAAGTTTGTAGTCTATGTAATGTAGTTCTATTGTGAGTATCAACTTTCATTAATTCTTCATTTTCTTTCAATAAAGTAATTATGTTTCATTTTGTTTTAATTTATAAGTATGTACGTCCCCGGGTACCTACAGTTTTTTAATGTTCCGATTGAAAATCTATTGTTAGTTTCAAAGTCAGCGTATTTCTTGCAAAGTATTCAAGAGACATTTATGCCACTCCTCATCTTTTTAAAACAGATTGTGTCTGCTTGGAGGAACTAATTCTTATGGAATATATTGGTGTATAATAAAATAAACTTTCAAAACAAGCTAAAAATGAAAGTAACGAAACGCAAGTAACGGAAAGAAAGAACAAATTAATGAATTTTATCTAATTACATTGCAAAGATACGAGAAAGTAGTACCCACCAAGTGATTACACCACGATGTATGGCTTCTTTAAATCTTTTCTCGCTCTTATTCGTGAATCTCTATTTAAGATTGCGTAAGTTGTTATTTTTGCCTATTATATTTAATCGTTGCAGTGAAAATAACGTAACAGCAAACATTTTCATAGCAGTTTCCTTTATCATCGAGCTTCATTAAATTTTGATTGTACAGCTCAATGTCAAAGTAAGTACAAGTAGATCACGATGTAAAAATATAAAAAAGAAGTTGTCACACTGATGGTCCTTGTCCCTACTTGCTTCTTCATCCCAGTCCGCTGCAGCCTTCATCGATGGCTTAGCGGCTCATTTATAATTTTTCTTGGAGTTTTATTTATTTACCCGCAAAATTCTATTACATTCGTCACTTGTGTTTACAGGAATTGATATGTCATGTAAAAAAACTCTTACACATACATTCGGCTTATTCCACTAAACCCCAAAGCCATTGTTCTCGTTAAAATAAATGTACTTATATAATTTAATTACCCAGTAACACTCAATATTTCCCATACTTTTGATGGTTTTTGTTTTAATGTTTGTATGACATTAAAAGTTAATGAAGTTGCATAGAGTTACTGAAGTGAATACGGCCAAAAAGTTTTCACATCTGCATTGTATATTACACAAATATTCGCAGTTCACCATCCTAACTTGACCTTCGAGAACCTACTTCTTCATCATCTCTTAAAAAATATTTTTGTTAGTATTTCTTTTCAAAAATATGCTTTTAATAATATCATAACTTACTAAGGCGTCTAATATTACAAGTGAAAATAACAGATTTGCTACATTTGTAATTAATAACTGCATAGTTAGTGTGTAAAGAACAGAACAGAAAGAAAAAAACAAGTAAACAAACTTAGGTTAGGTTAAACATCTAGGTATACTCGCTATAGCAACAGTGAAACCTCCAATAAGTCTTGAGGTATAATAAGAACGTTTGCCCGTTCGGAGTAGAATATAAGAATTATAAATGAGGCGATTGTCCATGGTAAAAACTCAGTTTTAGAATATAGTATATGACAGCATAGATTTATAATGTATCGATACTTGGCGCGCCCAGCAGGTATTGGGTTCAGTTGAGTTTCAGTAACGGTTCCATAGATAGACGTTCTCTACTTCTGATTTTACTATCTATCAGATGACAGCTTGCAATAGTTTGTCTTCCAAATGTGACATTATTAAACCAAAAAAGCTTTAATTGTGAACGGACTTAAACAGTAGAAAAAAGTTCCCCTGTCAGTTCTAATTCAATTTATTGAGCTCGTCAAAACAAGTAAAACTTGAGATATTGATTAGGAGCCACTTAAAAGTTTAACTATTTACCTCTTCGCCTAATCATCAGATTAGTTCCAAGATGCCAAATTATATCTAGCATCGTCATTCACATTATAGGTACACACATAAAGTTCTATTAAGTAAAAATAGACAATTTAACTTGACCTCAGTACTTGTTTGTTTTCGTTAGTTTTTTAGTTACAATTGATATTAATAAAACTTAGTGTATACCAAATAGAGAAATGAGTATGGGAGTAATCTTTTCGAAAACTAAGCCAAAAAATTTCATGCCTTCGTATATTGAATATTTTGTTAATTCGATCCAAATTCAAAGACTACAATTCAGACTACTGACAGAGTCGCTTTCCATCAGGTGACCAGTCTCCTCGTTTGTCCCCGGTTCTATAAAAAAATTACAAACTGTGCTAAGGCGTTAAATTAATAACACGTCCATAATGATGCTGAAAACATCGTGTTAATTTTTGTTTCAACGTATCATAAAGAGTATTAATTATCCTCAAATTTATGTTTTTACAAAGTACCTAATTGCATATCAACTTTACACGTCATTATTAACGCTTATGTATGTGTACATTTTCATAAATAAATAAAATTGAATCGAATACGCATTGATGAATGTGTGTATATTTATTTATATATTGTGGACCCATATCAGTACTTTACATAAAATACCTTATATATATACGAAAGGAAAGTATTAATATTGATGTCACTTATACTCGTATATACATATGTAGATACCAAAACCACACTCTTGTCCGTACAAAGGTGGACATCGCTTTTTGCAATAATTCAACACATTGTATAAATGTTACGTATTTGTTTATAAATATATGTTTCATTTTATTGTACAATAAAGCAGTAATAATTTTTATATATTATTGTTTATCCCCATTCATTTGCACACTGACACAGAACGAGAATTTCATAGGTACATTTTCCAACTCATTCATAAAGTAATAAATTCTCACTTACATGAGAATAATTTTTAACATTTCACAACAAACTTAAGAACAAAAATAAGACATCGAGAGTTGTACTCTCGATATTTTATTTTCGTTTTGTGAATCCTCAACATTCCCTGTGATAAGGCAGCGTGGTCCAAGTCAAAGAATGTTGGTTCCTGTTTTATTAAGCTCTAAAATATTTTATTAACTTAAATTCTCTTTTTAATTGTTAAAATAAGTTGTCTAAAAATCTGTTGTAAATTCTTTTGTCTGTTGTGAATCTCTTTGATGTTAAAAAGTTCAGTTTTAATATTCAGTTAGTTCTTAAGTTAAATAAAGGTGTTGATCTCACCTCACATTATTAAATTTAAAAAAAGTTGTGTCATAATTAATTAATTATGAATGAGTTAATAATTAACTTCATTAATTATTAATTCATTAATAATTTTGTTAGAATTCTACTTTGTGTTTTAGAATGCAAATAATTTATGCGTGATTGAATTTCTACCAATAAGGCATTGAAGCAGTATAATTTAAATTTTCTTATAATGACCATTTAGCTTTAGCTTACGCACCTTGACAGATAAACATATGTACTGTACTCGTGTACAAAACAATTAAAAGTTCTAAAATCTCTACTGCAAGTGTTTTTAAAAGGTTAAGAAACTTCAGTGTTAATAATATTTTTATATAGTGTTAGTAGAGTAGTACATGTAAATGATCAAAAATACCAAAAAAAAATTTTTGCTGGGAGTCAGCCGCTTGTTTTTTTTTGTGCGGCAATCCTCTCGGATACCACCCAACCGACTCGAACCGACCAGGGACGATTTCTTACGATCGCTCAAATGTACCTAGGTATAAAACTGTTGATTGCAGTTAGATTTTCGACTACGTGACATTATAAATATAATATAGTTTACATTGGTAAAACTGTTATTAAATATGAAATAGATTTGCTAAAATCCAATCTCATTAGAAACAGAGCCCTAATTGCTAAAAAAAATATTCCTAAACAAAAGGTTGACACTTTCTCTTTAATTATTTAGGCTGGGCTGTTAAAAATTTACATAGGGATTCTTGGTAAATTTGTGGCCGGATTTCAGTGGAGGTACATAATGGGTGTATTTAAAAATAACTTTAAACATTGATTTTGGCGGTCCTTTTAATGTTAGTAAGTCTAAGCTAACGAAAATTGTTTTCTTACTTTTTAATTAACTTGTGTCTTCACTTCAACATTGACGCATACGATACCATATAAGTTGGAAAGTTAAAAGAAAGTTAGTAGTTTATTTAGTGCTTCAGAAATTTACATGGCCTCAACTGCAGCCATACAAAACTCATGAATGAATACTCTCTTACCAATAAAACATGAATAACCTAAACCTAACAACCAAACAAAAACATTTCAGCATAAAAATACAATTTTGGTACAGACATCATCGGACAAATTCGAATAATATGTCGTCAATATTTTGAGTTTTTTTTAATGATATAAGGCGCAATCGAGCAGACGGATCACCTCACGTTTAATAACTTCCGATGCTCATGGCCATCTATAACTAAAGAGTCATAAGTTCATTGCCACCCTTTGAGCCACTCCATCTGGGATCAGAGGGAGGAGCGGCACTCGGAGGTCGTGCTATCACTCCGGTCGAGCCGGACCATTTGTGTTGAGGCATGGCTCTCCCACGATAATCTAGTATTCATTAGTACCGTTACATACTACTGCTGTAAATGGCACTCAAAATTTTATATGTTCTCTTTTAAATTCCATCATAACGTAAGTAGCAGCAACCTTCTCTCATTTTGTGGTGTACTAATGAACAAATTTTACGCCGGATGGTCAAAAGGAAGATATCATGTTGGTAAATAGTAGTACATAGTATGTAATTAGGTGCCCGGGCGATGTCGCAAGAAATGTCGATTGATGGCAATCTTTATATACTTTATAGGCACGTAGTGATTAGGCAGAAATTAGATTGTGTTCACGACCTCTCGGAGTACATTTATCAGACTTTAGGTTCAATATTAGTGCTTAAACCAACTTCTTTTCAATTTCTTAAGTAAGTTAACTGTTCAGATAGTGTCTCTGCGCTCGTGATGAAATTAGGATGCCATAACTCACTATAAGATAAGTAATATTTTAAATCTGAATTAAGTTCCCTTTGGCGTTAATCAGTATCAAAGCATCAACTAATTTTCACTTAAATATAACTCGCAGGAATAAAACCGTAGGGGAAAAAGACGTATCGCAAAACTGTAATTACATTATCATCGTGCGCTTTCCCAACTTGCTGCAGGAGCATTATTTGCAGGATATATCCCCGGAGAGACAAAACCATAAGGCTAACGAGGATTAATATGGATACTAGTGTACTTGACCTTTCTTAACTATTTAGAAAAGCAAGAAAATTATTTTAGACGATAAAAAGTCCGATAAAATCGTTAATTGGCAGATATTCATTTTCAAAATATTTTATGGAATTAAATATTAATATGGTTTTAATATTATAGATGAAACAAATCATATTATACCTGAAAGTTACCACGAAAAACACAAAATCAAGTTATATTGGTTATTGATCATAAATAAATATAAGATAAGTGAAAATAATTAAAGAATAAAAAAAAGATTAAGTGTTAGTGTACTCATCTATGACAAGAAGCGAACGTCAAAGATGATTTAGTTGAAATCGTTGTCACAATAAATAGTAGTAGTATGGTGGTTAGTCACTACACTAACCATTGGGTGCAAGTCAAGGCAACCAAGGTTTTTTGCCTGCTCAATAAAAAAATACAATAAATCGGCAACAAAAGTATACAATACATTGCTGCGTTTTTGGCTGAGTTGATATTAGAACGTATATGAAGTGCGTAACGAGCCAGTATCGGTCAAGTTGCATCAGTTATTCACTTAACGAGATAGGCTGATGCAATAATCGAGAACCAATTACCATTGGAATCAGATTGCCATGAATTGGTTATCAGTTTGAGAGCTGAACAGAATCGATGTTCGAAACGACGTGCGAGTTATCAAGTACTCCTTCAGCTATTAACGTCTATTTAAAAATTATAAGATATCTAAAATCTTTTAGGTGTAACGAGAGCTTTTTCAATGTTTACTCACTGCTTAATAATTTTCAATGTTTGAATGTGATAAGAACTGTTTAGAATTGGGTTGCACAACTCTCACCGCCAAGTACAGTATTTATAGTGAACTTAATGGCAAGCCCCACCCCCTGTTCAATCAGGTTTCAGGAAAATTATCGTTTTGTACAAATGCTTGGAACCTGATTGGTCACATTTTCTTAGACCGCATATCATATAAAAGTAATCGAAATACCTAAATTATTTTTTATCACATTTCATATATACGAGTAAGCCGATATGTTCATTAACATATTTCTCTTGACAGAATTCCTAGAAAATACATTTATAGCTATTTATTAAAATATCATTTTCCTTATAACAGTATTAAGAGTACTGTGCCTCAATACAATGGTACAATACAAGGTTAAAATATATGTAAATAAAGAAATAAATATATATTTAAAGACCACGTTTTTTGATACCCTATTTAATTAAACACAGAGTACTTCCTAGCAGAAACTTGTGAGACATTGGTGCTAATTCTGCAGTTTAAAAAACTCTCTAAACAACTAACTAGACAGGACTAAACAATTTTTAGTGACTTTTATTATACTTTAGTTTAGAGAGTTTTCGAAACAACAGAATTATCACCAATGTTATGCCAGTTTAAGTTTACACACATAACGTGCAAATACAAAATAAGGCCCACCAAAGATAAGCGGTTATCTAAGCTTTTAGATGTGTACCAGGAGAGCTCAAATCACGGTATCATTCCTTAACTTGTTTTCGTGATGGTTTAAAGAAAAATCTCACATTATACTCTTAGATTATAAACAATCTGAGGCTTGTGGTATTTTTTAAAATTTTTAAGCAATGTGACACCTTAGTCTATGTGTCCGCATTCCTATGTAAAAATCTTTTGCTATTTAAGATGACCCGCATACATTAGTTTTATATTAACGATTTTCGACTTTCTATACCAAACTACAACGAGCTATATTATTTTGATCAACTCATTCATCTTAATTAAATCAGTATCTATTCAAGTTTTAGTAATATTAAACAATATCTGCTAAATTCTCGGCTGCGTTTTGCACTAAGCTGCCGAGCGATTCCCGGTAATTAGTACTACGAGTATTTATGCCCGGTTTAAAATGCCAAATTGTGTCGTTTTCTATAACCTTATTCTTTACATTTATATTGACGATATGCTGATTCGCTTTTAAATTAAGGAATGTTTTTTATTATACGAGTAAAACAATATTACTGGCAGTGGTGGTACTAAACCATTTAAAATAATGTGTTTACTGTCAGATAATTTAAATTTCGAGCTGAATTAATCAAAACGTAATAAGAGGATAACACCAGCTGACAGTTGTCAGCTTATTTATCGGTTAGCCGTTGCCGATTGCCGTTTGCAATCACTTGATCTTAGTTAATATTTTAATCATTTTCCATTACATTTTTTTAATCTTTACACTTAGTATGTTAAATTAAGTTTAAGCTTGTAAAACATCACAATTAATTTATTTAGTTACAATGTAATTAAATTCGTTTTTTAACGTCAGCATCTCTATTGTTGATAGGTGGTAGATAATATGATTATTCCTACTTTACTTAAATAAACTAAGTTTGTCTTTAATTTTTGGAAACAAAAGAAGTCGCATCCAGGATGTAAGGCGGATGTGTCATCAGTTCCATATCTGAAGCCTTCAAATAGGATTCTGTTACTTTAGTGGAATGTGAGGATGCGTTATCGTGGTGAATGAGGACATTGCTTCGAGGACGCTTTTCGTGAACTTTTTCTAAGAGTCTGTTCAAGCAAGTGTTGACGTACCAATCTGCAGTTACTATCCTTTGATCTTTTAGCAATACTATACTATCCTGACTTTGCCAAAAAAAGAAGCAACCATTTTTTTTTACCATGCCTGTTCCTAACTTTCGTCGGCAAATCTTCAAAAGGAAAGACCCACTCTGCCGACTGGCATTTCTCTTTTGGGTTCAAAGCAGTACACCCGTTACGATATTATAGACAGCCAATGACTGTCCTCCGTTAAACTTTTTTATCATCTTAGCACCTTAGCACATCTTATATCCTAGCACCACGGGACCACGTAGTCGTTTCTGGTCCTCCGTTAAGTCATGCGGTATCCATCGAGTGCAAAGCTTCCCAACCTTCAAGTTCACATGTAAATGTTTTGCACTTGGCTCATTCCAATGCCTAACAAAGCACGAATTTGCTGGCAAGTAATATTTTTGTCAGTTTCAATAAGTTGTCGTACGGTGTCAATAATAGAGTATGTAAACCACAGTCGCCGGCCGACCTTCAAGTACCTCATCATGGAGATGATCACGTCTACGTCTCTTTTTTTATGTTGGAAGAGGCAGACGAGCAGACGGGTCACCTGATGGAATAGTGACTATCGGCCCGCCCATGAAACGTCTGCAACTCAGGAGTCACAAAACGAGACACCACGGGAACACGTAGTCGTTTTCTGGTCCTCCGTTAAGTCATGCGGTATCCATCGAGTGCAAAGCTTCCCAACCTTCAAGTTCGCATGTAAAATGTTTTGCACTTGGCTCATTCCAATGCCTAACAAAGCACGAATTTGCTGCCAAGTAATATTTTTGTCAGTTTCAATAAGTTGTCGTACGGTGTCAATAATAGAGTATGTAACCACAGTCGCCGGCCGACCTTCAAGTACCTCTTTTTTTATGTTAGAAGAGGCAGACGAGCAGACGGGTCACCTGATGGAAAGTGACTATCGCCGCCCATGAACGTCTGCAACTCAGGAGTCACAAACGCGTTGCCTTTTAGGAAAAGAGTACGCTCTTATCTTGAAGGTTTGAAGGTCGTATCGGTCCGGAAATACCGCAAACGATAACCCAATTCCACAGATTGGTTGTGGCGGGGCAAAAAGTGTCTCGAAAAGCGCACAGTAGTGGAGCGCCAACTATCCAGGTAATGAGGATGAAAAATTTTGCCGTGTGGAGCACTCTCCATGATATATGCGATAGAGAATTCAGAGTGTAGCCACATCTCTACGTAACGCCACGGATCGACCCGATCGGAGATGTTTGGGCTATCGACGATTCGAGTCGCTCTTTGTTGGATGCGGTCCAGAGGGAGAAATAGGTAGCCGGAGTGAAAATACTGCCTTGCTCTGTTCAGTACACCGAGCTTCTTCGAGGCCAATTTGGCCTTACCCTCTAAGTGACCCCGAAACTGGACTTCGCTCGATATGTCGATGCCTAGGATTCCGATGCTGGCTGAGGCAGTTAGGGAGGTGCTCTCAAACTGAGGTGACACGATAAATGGTATCTTTTTTGCGGTGAACGCACATACCTCGTGTCTTTTTTGGGTTAAACTGGACTAGATTAGTCGGACCCAATCTGAAACCTCCGCTAAGGAAGTTTCAATTCAGACACAAGTTTCGACTCTCGATGACGTTTTCCCGAGAAATGTTGGGCTGCCGGTATAAAGGGCATCTCCTGTGCTATCATCTGCATAGCAATAGATGCCACTAGTTTGTAACATGTCATTGATATGCAGAAGAAACAGTGTGGGTGATAGCACACAGCCTTGTGGGACACCAGCATTTACGAATTTAAGAACGAACCAAAGAACAACATTGTGGATAACTCTCGGAGAATCCGCGGAAATGTAAAACGCTTCTCAAAAAGTTTACCTTACAGATGGAATCAGATGAAAATATTACAGACTGCATATACACGTATATGTGTGTGTATGTGTATGTATGTATGTGTATATATATATATATGTATGTGTACACGTATATGTGTGTGTATATGTATATATATAAAATTATGTAATAAAAGGAAAAATTATAATAATAATAATCATCTGCAATATACTACATACAAAGCGAGTGATGGCAGTGATACATAAACCACCTTGGTTTACTTCACTGTTACTGTATTTACATGAACTGTAACCTTGTGCCATGAATAAATAAAAAAAAAAAAGACAACGACCTTAATGCTTCTGTCCGCAAGGAAGCTGGTGACCCAATTACACAATTTCTCTGGAAGCCCAAAGGAAGGAAGCTTCGAGAGAAGCACCTTATGCCAGACCCGATCAAAGTCCCTCACTATGTCCCATCAACCGCACGATCCTCTCCTTTAGTCTCAATCAACTGTGCCCACACGCAGTGTTAGAAAGACAGAGAAGATCACCAGCTGAGGCGACCCCGGCGAAAACCATATTGTCGGTCATTGAGTAGCTGGTGATCATCCAAGTACAGGAGGAGCTGGGCTGTTGATTATGGATTCCATAATCTTAGAGAACAAAGGAGTTATGGCTATAGGCCTGTAGTGTGGACGGGTCAGAGCAGTCATTCTCCAAACTACGAAAACACTGAGCTGAGACATTGTGCTTCCTCACCAAATGACAATTGAAGTGTCTCTAACAACTCTCTTGTTGTGAGCCATCAAAAATTAATCAAAAATCATCAAAGGAAAATGTTCACGAGTTAAATTCATTTTGACAGCGACACACAAGTTTCGAAAGGACAAAGGACAATGAAAAAACAAATGACAGTCTCGCAAATTAAAAGGTTACATATTTCCAAAGATTACCATTTTAGAAATTCCTTAATTGTTTTTTCATTCCTTTATTGTAAGTGGCCAAATCCAGAGACTTACAGTATACTCCACGTATATAAATCCCAAATGGTTTTAAAATTGGAATGCAGCAGTAGCAATATATTCTTTTTTAGTTTCATTGCAGTAAGTACCCAAAAATATTGATATAATTAAAAAGAAACCTCGTCTTCTGTCCTCGGCACTATAAATAATTTATTTTTATTTATTTATTTATCAACTTTATGCACACAAGTACAATGGCGGACTTAATGCCATAGGCATTCTCTACCAGTCTACCTTAGGGTGGTGTGGAAATGAGTGTGGAGGTGCACTACCCTATGGGTTGAGAATTATAAAGTGGGACATAAAAGAAGTAATGATAGCAATACTGAGCAAAAAGCAATGAAATAATATATAAATACCAACGTATACATACAAGAATACACATTCATATTTCATATATTGTGTTATATAGATATACACATACATACATACCATAATACATAAAGTATCATATTGTGATGATTCCGCTACATTCCGGTCAAGAAGAGCCCGCACCTTCGCCCTAAACGAATTACGACTGGTCGCCATTCTGATATCCTGGGGAAGAGCATTCCATAGAAGTACAGATTGAGTGAGGAAGGAAGAATGAACACATGCAGAAGTGTGGCAGGGCATAAGAGTAGAAGATTATTTGTAGAGCGAAGGGTTCTGTTATGATTGGAGGCATAAGAACTGGAAGATGGGATGTCAAGTATGTAGGCGAGTTAGGAGAGTTGAGAATAGTGTAGAGAGTCGTTAGTGCCCGCAGGTGACGACGCTGACGAATTGGGAGCCAATTTAATTTAAGACGAAAGGAGGAAATATGATCATATTTACGAAGATTGAAAATGAATCGAATGCAGTTATTAAGAAGACGTCGTATTTGTTGAGGAGATCTGCATTCAGGTCGTAGTAGCACACATCACCATAATCTATAATGGGAAAAAATTAAAGTTTGTACCAACATCGCTTTAATCTCGGAAGGTAAAAATTCTTTAGTCGGTATAGCACCCGCAGGGTTCCTGTAAATAATGTAATAGGATTTTAGGAACCTTAAATAGAATTTTCATACATAAGGTGTAGAGGATGCACATTTTAAGAGTATTTTACCACCACTATTAAAGCTCCTGGCACACTACGGCCGGCACTTGATCGGCTCCACATACTTGTGGTAACCAGTAAAAATCTGCGGGCGTTAACGCGATGCTACTAGGTAATTGCAGGGTCCCGTCTCTACCTGAAATGCCTGTACCGTTGTGAACTCATTAAACTGAAGAGATAATTTTTAAACCTTTCACTACTCATCTATACATCATTGGTTATTAATACGAGTTACTAGTATTTATCTCAGTTTAAATCCTTTAGGGTAGGTTACTAAAGGTCAGGGAGGCATGCAATGGTTAAGTTGGCAAGTTTCGTTGTTGACTCACACGACCTCACAGATGTCACTGAACTGCGCTTGAAAGGTGACCGTGAACGACCTGCTAACGCACTCAACATCGCAATAACGTAATAAAATTTTAATAAAATGGTGAAAGTGCTTAAATAGTGTACATTTATATTTATTGATCTTTGATTAGTTTTCCTAGATAAAAAATCAATAGCTTACCTTATAACTGTAATAAGTACTGTTTTAAGCACCTCAGAACCTTTATACCTTTAAAGAATATTATGATATGAATATTGAAAGATGCCTTTATACCTTTGACCTTGATTTTTGAAAGGATCGGAACGGGCTTCCGGAGCGTCAGCATAAAACTAAAAACATATTCAAAGCAACAAACGAATCTAAATAAAAAAATATGCTGTCTATACTAAACCATCTTCACTATAACTATCTCCAGAAACTAAAATCAACATCATTTCATAGAAACGAGGTTTTATATAAAAGTCGCTGCAGCTGTTTGTTAACAGAATAACTAACTTTTACTACATAGAAAAATTTCGACTTTCATTGTACAGATAAAACCCTGGATGCTCTTGAATACTAATTAGTCTTAAATATTACCAGAAAAAATTGTCAAAAAAATGTATTAATAAAATTTTATTGACAGGTTTAATTTATGTAAGTTAATAATTAAGGTCGATAAGCCTGGTTAATCTAGGCAGATGTAACGATTCAGAATACGTACGTAATTGTGTACATGAAGTCGCCTTACCTATGCGTCAGTAACCGCATTCA
The DNA here is from genome assembly GCA_902825455.1 of Arctia plantaginis. NCBI lineage: Eukaryota > Metazoa > Arthropoda > Insecta > Lepidoptera > Erebidae > Arctia > Arctia plantaginis. The sequence goes on from CADEBD010000491.1 coordinate 55,898, forward strand.
TTGCGGTGAATACCTGTGAACTGGAGTGTTATGTAATAACCTGACTGTGATACCTTTAGTCTAGTCCGGGATGTCTAAGTATTGATACGTCAATATCTTCACATTTGGAGGCCTTTAGTTCATACGTAACTATAGTTTGATCAAATGTCGTGGGGGCTCAAATGTTTGGTTTTATTTAAGAAGAAACTATTAAAGACTATTTCATAATTCAGTTTCCCGGATAAGACATATTACTTTAAGAATAAAAGAGGAGCTTGTGGCTACGTAGTAACCGAGTAGGTTAATACATTGCAAAGTTAAGCAATATTAACCAGGTCAATCTATGGATGGGTGACTATTACTATCACATTGATACCGCTCCGTACCTCAGAGAACACGTTAAGCTGTTGGTCCTGGTGCCATACGAATATCTGTGGCTATCGTTACAGGTAGTTGGAGTTAAACGTTAAAAGTCCAACAACAGTCTCTCTACAGAAATTCGATATCCCCTAGTACTTGGGTTGTAAAAGTCTGATGGCAGTCACTTCGCGTAAAAAATCGAAGTTCAGCCGTATCGTAGTAGACTTTAAGCCGGTTTCAACCTACGAGTATTTTGCAAAATCCTTAGAGTAAAAGTACTAAGATGTACCTATTACTTATTTAAAACGGCTAGTAATAAAATAAAAGTCTGCTCTGTGCATGGAATAGCATTACATATAGAGTACTAGCTACTCGTCCGGGCTTTGCACGGGTGTCACTATATGGTTTAAAATAGCTTCGTAAATAACATTTTTTTTATATGTAAAAGATATAACGGTTACTGAGGATTCTTAGGAAATACACATATACCATCGAAGACTTTTTTGTAGATTTTTTGATATGCACATAATTTTAATTTATCTCGTAAGGTTTAGCCAGCGTTTACTATGCAAGCACACAAAAACATGTTACTCAACAATGCAAATCTTTGAAATTCTAGGATTTTCTCTACTACGAGTATAATATGCAAGTATTATACATATAAATCTTTTTCTTGAATTACTCTCGCTATTGATGAAAACCGTGTTAAAATCTGTTCCGTGCCGCCGGTTCCGCTTTGAACAATCCGATAGTTGGTAAGTTTAAAAAATAGGTATCATACTCTATTTCACACTTCATTAAAAATCTTGACAATTCTTAACCAAATCACCTCAAACTATTATTTCTATTGGGAGGTCTAAAATAACAGTGTGCAAATATAATAAATAGCTGCTTGGTGAAAACGGACTTGTGTTTTCAGTAATTTACACCAGTCGAAGAGTTTGTTTGGTTGAACGTGCTAATCTCAGGAGCTACTGCTTGAAATTTTCAAAATTATTTTGATGTTGGATAGCCAATTAATCGAGGAAGGCTATAGGCTTCAATACCACGCTACGGTTAATAGAAACTAAGCTTAAATGAAAACAGTGTTGCAAAAACGGAGAATAATTCATTCCTATTAAGACACGTCAACGAAGATGCGCTTGTCAGCTAATTACCTATTAAAAAGAAAATCATCCCAAATATTACAAGTACTATTTGTAATGTACAAAAACTGTTCTTTCATTCGTCTGAGAAGGCAGATTCGTCTGATGTTGTTGTTTTATGCTTTCTTAAGAAAACCTGCTAAAGTTTAGTTAAACGTGGCTCAGTACAATCGGGGTAAACCAAAATTTGATCAAATTATATCATTTAATTGGAATACGCGTCTATCAGTTGAGTAGTCTCTAAATACTCAGTGCTGTGGCTGAAAAACATTTTATTCATCAAATGATAACAAGTGAAGGTTATATGTTGATAAGCCAAAGATCAAAACATTCATTAAAGTGCCCCGGAGAACGTTTATAGACATCAAACTATTTAAAAGAAATTAGTCCCATTAGATTGAGTTGTTTAATTTAGGTTACTGTCAACTGTTTCAATGAAACAGATAGACAATATGCATGAAGGCCATTGTTTCCAATTCTGTTGTTCAATTTTAGTCTTGTCTTGTAATTTCTCTTTAAAATTTTATAAATTTAAAAATAAAATCGATATACGAGTATATAAAAAATGTTAAGGTTTTAAATCAAAAGTTCTGCACTGATTAAGCTCAAATTTCGATATGATATACAAGTTCAAATTCAAAGATGGTTTTATCTACTTTTAGCGTCACTTTTGTTCCACATTTATCATCAATGCATTCACAATGTGCCACAGTGAAGAGTGGCAGGGTACAGCTAAATCATATAAATAAGACATTTATTGGATAAGTTTAATTGATTATAGTTTTTAAAAATTTTAGATTTGAAGTAAATCGTCTTGTTTATGGTGAATAATATATATCTTTGGTAGTTTTAATTTCATCAATCATTCAATGAAAAACATATTACTTTTAGAAAATATAAAAGAAACTAGCTGACCCGGCAAACCTTGTATTGCAAAACAAAAAAAAATTAGGGATAGGTCACTCTTACCATTTAGGGTTATGAAAAATAGATGTTGGCCGATCTCAGACCTACCCGATGTGGCACACAAAATTTCATGAGAATCGGTCAAGCCGTTTCGGAGGAGTACGGGAACGAACATTTGTGACACGAGAATTTTACATAAGAAATATTGCGTTTGAAAAGTATGCATGACAATGTCAATCCCTCTGAGATTATCCGTTTGAGGTAGATATTTACTAGTGCAATCGTAGTGTTTAGTTTCTGGCTATCAGGACATGTATTCAATATTTTATTGGGGAAATCCCCTTTACACATTCATTATGAAAACTGTGTAAACACAGTATGTCCGAATAAAAAAGAAACTCTGTCGTTAACTCTTAATTTTTAAGTAGGGGCAAACTCTTTTACTGCGAAATAATATCGAATCAAATTTAATATAATATAACATACAATATAATATCGTATTAGAAATCTCTAACATAAAATCATTTTACATGATTTTATCCTTTTTCTGACTGTGAACAACAGAATCGTCACCCTTGTACGTTTAACCTTCAGACGAATTAGGGACTAATCGTTCCACTTAACGATAGGGCTGTGCACCTAGACAGTACAATGTTATAAGCAAATGTGTACTTTTTTTTCTCATCTGGTTGAAAATCATAAAAGTTGTTCACATATTTATGCGAGTGTTTGTGTTATTGTTATAGGATAAAATCGTTTCAGTCCTGACGGGGGTCAAGAAGAGTATCCTATCACTATGGTCTCACACGTCACACACTAAACGTCAAACCGTATTATCATCTTGACATTTGAAAATATGAAACTACTCTAGAACTTTTAATCTTACGTGCTACTAGTCACAACTTGACAATGATTTGCTAATTTGCATCCATGACTTTCAAACAATTTAGTGAGAACCATGAACTAAGTGGTACTTACAAATGTTTCAAAGTTTGTTGGCAATTTGCTCGAAACGTTATAAAATGTCAACAATTTAACATACATTGTGTTAAATATTACGCAATTTCAAGGCGTTGATGAGTTGGGTTTGCACCGACAGAGTTGGGTTGCTTATATTTCTATACGCAAAACGATATTTCTAAATATTATATTATATTAGCTAAATATGTCGGTACTATATTAAGATATACTTACTAATTAGTAGCTGCAATTAGACGATAAACAACAGCAGCAGAATCAGAAAAAAATAAAATATCAAATTAAGTAAATACTTTAAAAATAATAATAATAACCTCACACACGGCAGTCTGAGCCCAAACTAGGCAGAGCCTGTACTATGTTAATCAGATTGCTAATAAACATACTTATATGTTTTCTAAACACATACATATTATAGATAAATTACACCCAGACACAGAAATAAACAACAAAATAACATACATATACTTATAGATATTATTGCTCGCAGTTGCGTCCTAAACTGTCTCCTGTGACAATATCGGAAACACGGCCCAGCCATAATTGGCATTACCGGTACGGCCCTCTGGCCCACTTTCCGTAAAGTTTATCGTTTCAGGTTGCCTTTTGTCCATCATTTATCTTTACTTTCATTGAGAATAAGTATTGTACGCGACGGATAGAAAAATAACTATGAATAAATTGTAGCAATGCGGCAAAAGAAAAGGACCCAAAAAAGAAAACTGTACCCAAATTTGTCCCTTTTAAAATAAAATTAACCTAAATTTTATTAATTACAAGAAATTATGTATAAAGTAGCTAGAAAACAGGTCTTTATAGCTTTGGTATTGGGTTTCAAGATGAGAATATGATATATTTGTATAACTTTTTGGAAACAATTTACGATAGTAGATAGGGATATTTCGACAAACGATTTACGACGATAACAATTTTGATTATTTTGCGTGAATTAAACTTTTTTTTAATATGCAAGTTTAGTAATAAAATAAATTCTCGTATATAGATCGCACATCATAGTTTACTACACACCCAAAAATCAACCTTAACTTTGTAAAATAGTATTGCAAAATCAGAAAACCCCCCTTTAAGTAACGTAAAA
>CADEBD010000492.1:0-33358 GCA_902825455.1 Arctia plantaginis
GAAGTTAGTACTTGTTAACCAACCCTATCCTCAGTAGATGAAACTTGCCAGTTCTGTAACAACCCACGTATCGTTTCATATTCCTGTTTAACCTTTTCATAGGCCTTGCTGATGAAATAATCATCCGTTTTTCGCTCTGTAGATGTCGAGAGTATGGTGTTATTAAGGTCAAATTGAGTCCATAATTCCTCGACCACTTCCAGCCTTTCACTGATGTACGCAGCAGTTTTTCGTTTAGCTGAATCCTTTTTGAAATTGCTCAAAATCTTCCTGATAGATTCAGATAGGATTTGTTGTTTTTGCAGTTTTGCTTCCATAGCGAGTCTTGTAGATACCTAGTATCGCTCACGCTGGTATGTTGTTTGTTCAGTGATATGTGTGATCGCAATATTCTACCGGGTATGTGCGACGCTCTCAATTGAACAGGTGAGACCCGCTTGTGGGAGGCCAGCCAACCGATTCGCTACCACAGTAAAACACACGACACACTTCACAAAAAAAACCTCGAAGGACCAAAATGTTGGGGCTGTTATTATATTTTTCCCAACATTTAATGTTGAAGTTTGTTTATAGTTGAAGTTAGGTAAAAAATACCAATGTTGCAGTTATGAGCGTTTATTGAACACTAAAATTCACTGTATAAATTAAAACCTTATAAACCACAATTTCGCTGACTTAGCTAAGTACGAGTTCGTACACCCTAGAAAGGAAGTCCCTGGTGCACCACCCTTAACCCTAAGAAAATCGAAGATACAATTGACTGCACGGATGGCGTAGTGAGCGTTGAGTGTTGTGGGTTCGATCCCCACATGCGACGACCCTTTATGTGATCTACAAATTGTTGTCCTGTGTCTGGATGTTCTTTGTGTCCGTTTCATGTAAAGTCCCCCGCGACACAGGATATATTCCTAGTGCGGGAGTTGTCTTTCTTTAAAAAAAAAAAACAACTACGCTTGAATCCTTCAAGGGGTAAGCAGATTTTAGCCAACTATAATTTGGTAACAATAACTTTAGTCGTAAACCCTGCGGGGCTCGGAGTAGGTTAACATATTGCAAAGTTAAGCAATCCTAGTCAGGTCATTCTATGGATGGGTGGCCAATTCTTAACACATTAAGACCCCTCCGTGTCTCGCCGTAGGTCCCGGTTGCTATACGAACATGTGTGGCAATCGTTACTTTAGTCTTTCTACAGAACTTCGATATCGCCTATTACTTGGTTTATGGAGGTCGGATAGCAAATAAACAAAATTCAGCCGTATCTCACCCTAGTTTAAGAACAAGGCTCAGATTAAAATAAAAAGACGTGTGGCACTCGGGGACTGCCGCGGTAAAGCTATTGCATAGCATTTTGTATCAACTTATGCAATTATAATTATTTATTTATTTTATTTATGCAGTATTTCTTTTTCTTTGATATTAATTCAAGTTACACTTTTTGAGCGTGGTGACCGATAAGAAAACATTTTTTTTTCTTTTATTAAATAAAAATATTGAAGCATATATTACAATTTGTTTTTAAATAAATAAATAAAAAATATTATTATTAAATCAAATTACATATCCATGTAAGATTTTTCTGCATTATGTTGACGAAATTTCCTTTGACGTTCAACATTTGATTTTGGTACTGTTTTTTGTTTTGTTTTTAGCGTGTGGTTTTTTTTCGTTACGGAATTTCTTGATTCGGTCGCGCGCAAGGCCTTCGATAGAAGCTATGCAATAGCTTAATAAAACCTTAGTCGTAAACCTACTGCCAAATACAGAATAGTTTCGGAGTTTAAAATAAACAAGAAAAAGATGTATATTGAAAGGGAAAATAAGCAAACATAGTAGGTAAATAATTTTGATTGAACTATATAGACTGTAACCAATAACTCGAATAAGATCAAAGTCGTTTAACTTATAAAATCATTTCAATAACGGTTTTTTTTTGTCACATACACGACAGTATTATTATATAATTAATTTAAATTTTGAATCGTAATCAATTCTTCACAATTCAAAACAATAAATTGAGTACCAAAACCACGTAAGGATTCTGGCTATGATCCTTTATAAAATATTTTGATCTAAACTAAGGTTTAACGAAAGAGATTATATTATCTAGCAGTATGGTATAAAAATAAAACTATGTGTACATCTACCTTCTAATTTTCCTGCAAAATCAATGTTTAACAGGAAAAAATTAAATGGGCAAGCATACCCTTTAAAATAAAAAAAGAATTTTCCAAATCGGTTAAGGCGTCTTCGCGTAATTGGTGAACCTACATTAAAAAAAAGATTCCGACAAATTGAGAACCTCCTCCTTTTTTGAAGTCTTTTAAAAATGGAAGTGCACGCTATTCTATTTGACCCTGTGCTTGCGCTGGCCGATAGATGGTATCAACCCATTTCTTGAGGGTTTATTATTACCGAAGTACATCATATGCGACAACTGCAAGGCTCTCTACTGATCAAGTCAAGCATCGACGGGCCTGTTGTCAATGGGTTCAATTCCCACCCAAAGTGATGAGCATGATCATTATGTTCTGTCACATCATCATCATCAACAGCCTTTAATAGTCCACTGCTGGACATAGGCCTTTCCTTAGAAAGAAGGTTTTGGCCTACTATACCACGCTGGCCAGGCGGGTTGGTATAGGGTTTGTGTCAAGTTTTCCGTCTTTTTACAGTGCTGGTGTCCTGCGTTGTTTTGCGCCCTTAGTCGGTTCTTACGACACCCACGGGATGAATTGGGGTTATAAACATTTAAGTATGTTTACCAACAGTCTGGGGTTTGTTAAGATCGTCGAAATATATAACAATTATGTATAAATATACCTAGTGTATTTATGTGGTATAACATTTGCTACAGATATCAATTTAAATGAATTTTCTCATTTGCTCCAATCATGCACACAATGCTACATACAGATTCGCATCACACAAAGATTGACTGGAAGAAAATGCTTATGGTATTAAGTCCGCCTTATGTATTTGCATCTATACAAATAAATAAAATTGGAGTGTCTGTTTGTAATATTAAAATAACCGCTTTTTACTAAATGCGTATGTATGTTTACACGGTACATATGCCAAAATATCATTTTTTACAATTTTTGTCTGACTGTCTGTCTGTATGTCTATCTGTCTGTCTGTTTGTTCCGGGTAATCTCTGGAACGGCTGGACCGATTTCGACGGGACTTTCACTGGCAGATAGCTGATGACATAAGGAGTAACTTAGGCTACTTTTTTTAGACTAGCTTCGCCCCGCAGCGTTGCCCGCGGTTATAACAACAAACGCGGGTAACACCGCGGGTCTCAACTAGTTATAAATAAATGTTTGAAGTTATTATTGATTGCATCAAAAACATCGTTGAAATTTTTTATCGCCACTACTGACTTTATATAATGCATTGTGATAACATAGTATTTACGTCCTCTATGTCACAAACCTCCCACATGGAGCCCAAATTACCCTGAAACCCGTCATTGCCATTGTCAGTCGTTCAACACAATGGTTGTAACATTAATCATTATTGACAGTTTTGTCCGCACAAATACTGCCGTATATCAATTTTAAACTAGAACACTGTAATACATCAGGGATATTCGCATAGGCTCGCGTTGACTGTTTCTATACCGTCATGCGAAAACGGTGCGCATCCCTGGTACGCAGGGTACGGGTCAGCTCCAACAGCATACTGATGTTGATTGCAAGTAGACTAGACGTCTATATATGACTCATTACATCGAGGTTTCAGCCGCGCCTGTTACTACGAGGCAATGAGTGTAACCTTAATTTATAAAACATACTATTCCGAGTAAAGCTGTAAGTTTAAATTGTTACTAACATTTTTGAGTCTTAGTTACTCCAATAAATAACTTCATTATTTCTATTGGTGCAACCTGTTATTTTTGAACTGTTAGTTCAGTACTTTTAAATAGATAAATAAATTTGAACAAAATTACTTAAAATACCTCCAATGTAATGTAAACATAGCGTCTCTGTAGTATAACTAAAGTGTTACAATTTGAGTAGCGCCTGTGTTGTTTTGTGGTATATCGTTTGATGTTAAGGGGGTGTATATATACTAATCGGATTGAGAACTTTCATATCGCGACACAGTTTCTGTTTCGTAGTATGTGGAAGTCTCGACACACACGCGACCCTGGCCCCCTCAAGAACCTGCAGTCTCAGTCCCCTCTAACACCGTTTCAGAGTGGTCCTTTATGCGTCGAGGATTGGTTGACTAGGTGAGCCAGCCAAGCTCCTTCCAGAAGCGCAGAAGCCTCCTGGGGCGTTCACAGGCTTCTAGGAGCGGCTTTATATCGGGAATGATACTTGCCCGTTGTGTGGCCACTCCCTCGCATTCCAGGACTACGTGGGCGGCCGTTTCTTCAGCTTCCAGACATCCCCTGCACAGGGGACTGTCCGTCGCATTAATGATGAATAGTTGTCGGTTCAGGGCTAGATGTCCTGTAATAGTTCCGACAACCATTCTGATTTCCGGTCTGCTAAGACTGATCAATCTGCAGGTGAGTCGTGGTGTGACTTGATTCAGCACCAGTTTGGACTGTCTGCAGCCGGGTGAGTTTTTTCACACCTCTAAACACCGTATCTCCCCCCCCCCCCCCCCCCATAGCGTTTTCCTTACTCAAAGTCAAAGTATTTCTTACATCTAAGTGTGCATAAATTCAGATGATATAATATGCCTCACACATCTCACACACGGCCGTCTGATCCCAAACGAGGCACAGCCTGATGGTGACCAGACTGCTGATAAATAAACTTATATATTTTTAAATACATACATATTTTAGATAAATTACACCCAGACACAGAACAAATGATCATGCTCACCACACAATATTTGTCCTGGGTGGGAATCAAACCCACGACCTCCGGCTTAGCAGTCAGGAGCACTAACCACTAGACCAACAGACCAGTCGAATTATAATATAGTTTCATTAAAAGGGGTATAGGAGTTAAATGCCCGTCAGATATTACAATTAAATAAAGTACTTTTTTACTAAGTGCCTTTTCCAAGGATTGCAATGCTGAGAGTTCAACAATATTGCACATAGTATATTTAATCATTCATATTCATAAATACAATAATACCTTATTTTAATTTATATACATAATTATTTCACGGCGTCCGCGTGTGCCGGACGTCGCCTAAAGAGAGGAACAACAACATTGAGACGGAGCCCGCACCAGGAGCGGGCTGGCGCTAGGAGGGGTCCGGATGTCTTAACAACAGCTGTTCCCGGATCCCTCCTGTTACAGGCGCAGAGTGGCACACCGTGTGGTTTTAGTCGGTCCGAGTCCGACACACCACCCCGCCGCAAACCCCGGTGGGTCGACGGTCCGAGGGGATTTCCACACGTTAAAAAAAAAAAAAAAAAATGGGTTTGTGTCAAGTTTTCCTTCTCTCTGCAGTGCTGTTGTCCTGCATATTTTGTTCCCTTAGTCGCCTTTTACGACACCCACGGGATAAATAGGGGTGGTTACATTCTGTATTCTTCATTTATTCTTTATTCTTTAATTGATTAGTAACATTCTTATAGTCTAATATACCTTATTTCTTTGTCTTGTCTTAAAACGATACATTTGTCGTTAGACAGATTACTTATTTTTAGAAACAGACAGATTTCAGGTAAAGTTGGGAAAGGGCGGAAAAAATATGATAGGTATAATTAGTGATAGCAACCAGTGACATTTAAAATATAATTATTATATAACCTAAACGGTATAAGTTCGTGAATAACTGACTTCACAAACCCAGCAACCTCCACAGTAAAAAATAAATTAGAGTCGGCGCCTGGCCAATTAAGAAACAAGGGAATCGATTAAAATGTAATATTAAATTTTTATTTTAGATTATTTTCTATATTTGCACGTTGCCGGTTCAATGTTTTCTATTTCTTTATTATAATTTTTTTCTTTGAGTTGTTAATTATGTTTTATTGATAACTGAAATAACAACCAAAGGGGTGTCGACTGCACATAGGATTCCGTAGTCTGTTCGTATTACTTCTACTCTTAAATTAACAGAGTTAACATGGCCGATTTTTTAAGCTTACGGTTTCGCTTTCACTGAATCGAAGACACACTCCTGCAATAACTGCACTCTGGAAGACTTATCCGGAAGACTTGTGCGGAGATCCCCTCGGATAGAAAGACTTATCCCCTAAAATCCAACTACTTTTGATGAGAATAAAAACAAACAGGTATACATTTCTGTCTTTGGTCCATGGCACAGAAGAGTTAACTAGGAAAATTCTAATCAGCACCCTGGTAGATTCTGAAGTGTCTTGGAAGGCCGACGCCATACATGCCTGGCGGATAGCTTGTCCCAATACAATGTTAATCAATTCTCTCAGAGACAATGGGACAAGCCACTATGTATTTTAAAACAAAAACACTGATTAAAATAGCAATACACCTTGCTGAGTGCGCACGTTTGTTAGCTGTGGGAGAATGGGAATCAGACTTATGGATTCAGGTACTTCCATCACCCAACATAGGCACCTTGTTGGACGATATCACATGTCGCCTTGCCACTCGTCTTTGGTTAGGTGCGCCTTGTGTTTCTCCTCAACTTTGTCACTGCGGAGAAGCTGTTGACAGTCTTGGACATCATGGCCTTTCTTGCATCAGAAGCGCTGGCTGTATATCTCGACATGCCAATATTAACGAGATTATCAGTCGAGCTCTTGTTACCGCCGGCGTTCCAGCTGTACGTGAACCCAATGGTCTGGTGCGAGACGATGGGAAGAGACCGGAAGGTATGTCGTTACTGCTATGGAAGATGGGTAAGCCTTTGGTGTGGGACGCAACCTGCGTCGACACCCTTGCGCCATCACCTTTGCCAAGCACTGCTGGTTACGCCGGCGCTGCTGCTGCATCTGCAGAAACGTAAATATCAGAAATTAGCAGGAAATTACATATTTAAACCGTTTGGGGTCGAAACGCTACGGTCATGGGGTCCAAGTGCTCGTACTAGATATAAACAGCTAGCTAAACTACTAATTGACACTTCTCGTGATCGGAAGGCTGGCCTTTTTTTAACACAGAGAATAAGCATTGCCATTCAACGTGGCAATGCTGCCAGTCTTGTGGGAACGCTACCAGTAGGCGATGATGCTGAGGAATTTTTTGATGCTGGTATGTAAATAGTGTAAATGTTGTAAATATTCTAAATAAATTTTAATTAATTTTTATTCTTAAATTTATTTTTATTTTTGTACTAGATTTCCTTTTCCCCCCTTTATTTTTCACTTTCTTGCTTAAAATAAGTTTTATTAAAATAGACAAAATTACCTCCAAAAAAAACAGGTATACAATGTAGGAAGTTTATTTAATCTTTTCTATTGCCATTTTCTCCTCGTGCTTAATATGCATAACCCTGCAAAATTACAGATTTCTAGTACTAAGAATCTCAAATAAACAAACTATACCCAAGGTTTCCTTACATACATATTAGGACCTCGAAACCTTAAAAAATTGTCAGTATTAGCAAATTAACGGTTCCTCAAAGCTCATTATAAGTTCGTCACAGTATTAAGTGTCAAATTATAACAAGGAAAATCAACCTTCAACTAATTTTCCTCACGTTTCAAGTTTCGCATTTCCACTTTGTTTTCCTCTGTATTGATTCATAAGAAACTTTATATAATTGTACGTAAGTTCCTTCGATACTTCATAACAAATATAACTTAATTAAAATGTAGTGACATGAACTTATAAATTCTAAAGGCGACTTTAGAGGTAGGGGGCGACCGTATTGGTTTACCGTGGGAGAGCCCAGTTCAAGTCCATGCCAAGTCTAAGTTAGCTAGCACACGCGCTAGATGGCGTTGTTAAATGTTCGTCAATTTTTACATCACGATATTACGATTTGTAAGGAGTAGTATAAGTCACCAAGTTAATGAAGTGATTTTAGTACTCTCTCTGATTTTTTTAATCAATTCCTGCTGAACCGCCATACTTCTGTACATATGGGCTAGGCTTAACCGGAGTGATAGTACCCGCCTCTAGGCTCCAAAAGATAAACAAGTCTTTTCGAGGTCAATGTGTCCGATTTTATAATAAAATCCCAAATAATATTCAGGAGTTGAGTATTAACAAATTTAAATCCGCAATAAAACGTGGCTTGTGCCAGAGGGCCTACTACTCGATTGTGGATTACATGGAGGACAAGAAAGCTTGGGATTAATTAGCGCAGGCTATTTCTCTCTTAAGTAAAAATGTGGTGTGGCTAGTATGTTTTTTATTATTATTATTTTTTCTATTTTTTATGTTTCACTTCATTTTCTCTTGTATTCGTTTTTTCTTCTTAATCTTGTTTTCTCTTCGTTGTTTTTTCACCTTTAAGTCCTTAATAACGGACATACTAGCACACATCAAAACAATGTTGTGATATATTTAATAGTGCCATTGTATCTACTTGTGAATTGCAAAAGAGTGGCCATGAGTTTGTTTTGCCCTTTCTTCTCATAAGGCTCAACCCCTTGGAAACGGGCGGTTGTAGATCGGCACAGGCATATAATAGATTTTGTATGGGTTTGATTTTTGTTAAATTTATTTGGTTACTATTTGACAAAACAGAGATTGTTGCTTTTGTGTGTGTTGATCTATGACTTTAGAGTCTACATGGAAGACGATTTCAAACAATTTTGGAAATTTTATGAAATAAAGAAAGTTTGAGTTTGAGTTTGATACCACGGCCTCACAGAAAACCGGTGTTAAATAATTATTTTGTTGCTTTTCACTGAGAAGGTGAGGTTACCAGATTCCAAACCAACCGCCCCTTCCCCTGATTCTGGGAGCGAGGACAACGTCCTTGCGACTCTCGAGTTGCAGGCGATAGCCACTTACCATTAGGTGACCTGTCTCCTCGATTTCCCCTTACACCATAAAAAAAACTGTACCCCTAATGATGTCTAACTCCACTCGATCAGCCTCCTCATTAGCAATTTATCTTCTTTAAGCACTTGAGTGCTAAGATACTACAATAATATATAACATTTTATCTCATTCACACAACGCCATCTACTCCCAAACTAAGCAGAGTCTGTACTAGGCAACTGATATAAATATATTTTTAATACATACATGTTATATGACGTAGTGGTTGAAGGGGTTGTGGGTCCGATCCGAACGTGGGATCACACTTTGTGTGATTCACAAATTGTTGTTCTGAGTCTGGGTCTTCTTTGTGTCCGTTTCATTTATGTTTGTAGAGTCCCCCGCGACACAGGAGTTATTCCTAGAACGGGAGTTGTCTTTTTAAAAAAGAAAAGAAAAAGAAACATTAAATGTTCAAGCACCCGAATGTTTGACTTGAGCGGGACTGGAACCCGCGACCTTTGGCGTAACAGTCCAATACAAAAACCACTACGCCATCTGGCTGCAAATGTGTGTACAATGTAATTAATTCATTACATTCGGTACATTTTCGTGAATTGTAACACCAGTAAGAGCCGTTTATTTCAAAACGTAGCAGCACAAATGTCTACACAAGGTGTACAAATTTCCCGGAATGTAATAATTGTATGTCAATATTGTTAGATAGTTCACGTTGAATACAGACAAATCTAATTTCTCAGACTTGGGAGCATATGTGCCAACCACGTCGAGGTAAAACGCTGGTAGTGAGTATATGAGTATACGTTTCTCAGAATCTTAATAAACTTTGGAGTATTTATGTTGTACTTCATTAAGAGGAATACTGTCGTTGTTCCTTAATAACTTGGTTTTATAAAATATATAATCAACTTTTATAAACGTTTTATGTGCCGACATCACATCATGATAAATTGTGATATACTCGTATATCAGTATTATAATAGTATGGTGAGTATGGCGGATGAGGGAGAGCTTCCAACCCCAGCTCTTGCAGCTTGGAGACTGGCTGTTGCGCAGTATGGGGTCGCGCGTTGTCGTGAAGGAGCAGTGGGGACGACCGATTGACCAAAGCTGGTTGCTTGGTACTCACCTGACCTTGCACCTACCGACTATTACTTTTTCCAAAATTTAGACAACTTTTTAGTGGGTAAAAAATTCAATTCCCGAGAGGCAGTACAAAATGCCTTTGAAGAGTTTGTTGCCTCCCGTCCAGCTGATTTTTACAAGAAGGGCATCAATAAACTGCCAATGCGTTGGCAAAGATGCGTCGATTGCATGGGTGATTATTTCGAATAACAGAAATAAAAAAGTTTGAAAAAATAAGTACTTTCACTTATTGCATACAAAACGGTAATTTCATAGGTAAAGACCTATTATATATATCAGTATTCTTCAAAACTTAATTTTCCACCATGCAGGATGAGTATATATTTATATTATATCGGTATTTCCGGACCGATATGACCTCCAAACCTTCAAGAAAAAACCCTCAAAAGAACTTACTGCGCTTGTGACGACTGACTTTTTAGGTAAAACAGGACTGTGGAAGTTATTTTTTTAATCCGGTAACCCAACTGTTCATTTAATAATAATAATAACTTTCGAACATCTGACACACAACGCCATCTAGTTTTAAACTAAGCAGAGCTTGAAAGCTATATTGACTGATAGAATACTTACATACTTTTTTTGTAAATACATACATATTATACATAGAAAACATCAAAAATTCGAAACAAAAATTTGCAAAACATACAAACATTTGGATTCGGAATCGATCAGTCCTTAGCACATCAGTTGTTTACGCTACCACGCCCCACCAAGGCAGTTAAACCACAATTTAACCCTATCTAATAAAAACTAAAATAAATAAATGAAAATTCTCATATTAACATTCTTTATTAGTCCTTTGCTAGACATAGATCTCCTTGGAAAAAAACTTTTCAATTCACATAAAGATATTTACCAAACAATAAAAGAGTTGTAAAAATCACCGACCCCAAAAAATCGCTTACTTACTGAGGAATTCATAACCGGCCCAACGATACAGCGATTCAGTTTTAAAATTCATGAAGTCGCGGTGCCGATACAGAGACGGATAAATAAAAGATTGAACAGGCAGATTATGCACGATTTGAGAACAATATCTTTTGTTTGTATTACGATCTCAGGGTAAATTGAAACGCCTGAGTGCCACCACTGCGATGGCCAGACCGTGGACACGGCTCTCCACACGCTGGCAGAGTGCCCGGCGTGGGTTGAGCAGAGGCGAGACCTCGTGGCGGCCATCGGAGTAGGAGTTCTTTCGCTCGATAGCCTGATTGCGGCTATCGTGCGGTTGTAGGTGGCCCGAGGTATGTCGGGGCACCAGGGACTTCCTTTCTAGGGTATACCTGGTTCCCCGGCTATTAGTACCCGAGACGGCGTGCGGTTTTCGTCGGTTCGAGTCCGACATGCCACCGATAGGTGGTATCTGAGGGGATTTCCGCACGGAAAAAAAAAAGGGTAAATTGAAAACATGATTAAAGTGCATTGTATTCACATTTATCTAAGCTAAGCTGACCAGCGCAACTTCACCTGTGTCTCTTAAAAATAATACATTTTGCCCTGTTTTTGCAACATTTCCATTGATGAACTGCTCCTATAGGTCCTATGGCCTTTGGCCCTTCCTCGATAAATGGGCTATCCAACACTATTTTTTTTTTTATTGAAACCAGTAGTTTCTGAGATTAGTGCGTCCAACAAAACAAAAAACTGTTTTGCTTTATTATATTAGTACAGATAATATTTATTAAAGATAAACGGCTGTACTCGGGAAGGACCTGAAATAATATAGTCCGGGTCCTCCCAGAGTAGGACACCTAAGGCCGGCCGACGGGGTTTCTTTTAGTGGAATCACCACTTACTCCTAGCTCCTAAGTCCCCAAAAGCAGGAAATCCGAAGCGGTTTTCCACCCCGTTAACAAAAAAAAAGGGTTACATTCTTCGAAAAGATTAATGATTATGATTACTTCATTGTCAGTCCATCCGTCAAGATCCATTTTCTTAAGAACGCCTGTCGGTATTAGTTGATATTGAGCTGAAATTATTATCAAATAAAAACTTGACTATAAAAAATATATCAAAACCTATATGATAACATTAACATAGAGTTATAAAAGTTTGTGACAACACAAGGTCTCCCAGCGCAAGTAAAAGAAAAAATCAGAAAGCCTTCAAACTATTATATTACATAAAAAGTTTTCTGGAGATTACAAACTTGTATTGGGCGTCTGGAAAATGGTCAATTTTGTGACATATGCTTGGAAAACTATTTTTTAAGGATTGGAAGTAATTAACCACTTACTATTGGAAGGCCGTATTGTAATGCAGTATCGTAGGCCAAAACCTCCTTTCTAAGGAGAGGCCAATGTCCAGCAGTGGACTAGTAAAGGCTGTTGATGTGATGTTATGTGATTGTAGTGAGCTTATTTCTATGAAAAAATAACCAACACAAAAAGTAACTCTCACGAAATCATTATTTGATGTGGTAAACATTCTGAGATGAAAGTTCTTCAATAAGTCAAGTAGAATTAACTTCCGAGATAGAGAACGTGTAGGTAAATACGTGTAAATTAATAAATTTCCGGTCAAAAGGGTGAACGCCCGGAACCCGGTGCTAGAGATCCGGGCAAGTTTTAATGAACGGGTAAATACATACTTGGATCTGGTTTCAACTGAAGGTACTCGTATAAAACACATTTCAGTTTTTTTTTATCTAAATAAATTAATATTATAAAGAGGTAAAGCTTATGAGTTTGTAATGTTTGGGTAATCTCAAGAACTACTGTTTCTAATTGAAAAATTATTTTAGTGTTGGATAGCTCATTTGTTGAGGAAGGATATAGGCTATATAACATCATGCTACGACGAATAGGAGCTGAGTGTCAATGAAAACTGTTGCGAAAACGGGGAAAATTTATTCCGCGGGTCAGCTATTTCAACATTTTATTTATTTATTATATTTCCTTTAAAAGCAACTATTATTACAGGTTTAGCCCAATGCAATAGTGTTATACCATCTACTTATTTATTATAACATAAAGATTTTTGTCGATCGATTTTTGTTTATCTAGTTATTGCAAAGTGTATTATTATGTGTATTTATTCTAGTATTTCATTTAAATGAATGCATTGAGATTTACAACTAAATGTATCTGATTTATTTTATCCGAGCCTGTTGGTGTAGTGGTTCGTGATCCAGACTGTTAAGCCAGAGGTTGTGGGTTCGATTCCCATCCAGGATAAATAATTGTGTGATGAGCACGATATATGTATAAATTTTTTTAAGGACAACTCCCGCATTAGAAATACGTATATCCTGTTTCCTTGTGTCGCGACACAAATAACACCCAGACTCAGAACAACAATTTGTGGATCACACAAAGTGTCGTCCCATGTGGGGATCGGACCCACAACACAGCGTAGTAGTGAGCGCTTAAACCACTACGCCATCCGTGCAGTCAAAGTTTGTTCTGTGTTTGGGGGTAATTTATCTATAATATGTATTTATTTAAAAATATATAAGTATGTGCTATGTCTGGTGGTAACCAGACTTCTGATAACATAGCACAGGCTCTGCATAGTTGGTGACCGTTAGACCGACCATAGATGGGCGTTTGTTTGTTGTGTGAGGTTTTATTATCATACATTGATAGATTAGATTGACCATGCGAAGTTCACTCATTAACCGAACGATGATCAATGGTAAGAACGGAGCGTCCACCCGTGGACCATCTATCGACAACGATGAGATGCCAGACGAAAAAGCGGTGCTGATAGGGTGCCGGATGTATAGTCTCATCGTATAATCTTATCTTATCTCACTTTCTTATTAAATGCCAGTATTTTAATGTGTTCGTACAAAATACCAATGCTGTCAAAACTCTATAACGGCATTTTAGCACATTATATGTTTTAGACAATTTTAAAAGATTTCACACACACTATGTTTGACATTTTGACTGAAAGCTATGCATGTCTAAGTGTTGAGCGTATTGTAGTCCTAAATAAAAGGTTAGTTTTTTATTAAAAAGCCGATTTATTTTGATAGAAAATTCTTCATACAGAGAGGTATTTCTTATTTATATGAAGGTATTATTTACGTACACCACAAATAAATTTCAATAGTTTAATATTTGATTTGGTTGAAAGGCACACACTGTTAAACTTTTATTACAGAAAAACTTAATAACAATTTACCCAATAACCCAGGATTTCAAATAACGCACATAATATTTTCTTCATAACCCATGAACAGTATAACAGGTTAAAAAATATTTTTCACGACACCATCTAAGAAAGCTTTGAATTGTTCGCTCAGGAGTATTATCTAAAATGGGGTCTCTGATGTAGGGAATCCTTCCTAAAATCAAATGTATTATCTATCTTTTATATATGTTATATACATCTTTTTTTTTATTTACGATCTCTAATACTGTTTGAACCTAATACTGTTTGATGTGTGTAGGTAAATTCAAAGAAGTATCTGGCTTATCAAAAACTCTTTACACTGTTTACTCAAACCAAAAATAAACTACGCGGGTTGTTATTCGATATTCAAATATATTTATTTGGTTTCTTTGATCTGAGATTTATCAATTTCTTGTGAGAAATTAACAAACATACATGTACGATTGAAGGATGTGAAGTTAAACCGGTCTCAGAATAATTTTAATCGTAATTATTAATAACATAAATTGTTTTAGGGCTTTTAGTTGTGTTTTATGAACTAATATGGATATTACGATACCTTGAAATATGTGTATTAGAAATTAAGCAAAATAAGAAAATATTTCAAACATTTATATTAAATGGATGAATAGTAGTGAGTTAACTTCTCACAAAACAGTACCCATAAAAGCTTTGAAGGAAATTTTGGTGAGGTTTTTCTTGGTGATGGGCTGAAAAAATCCCTTCGGATCTCCGGCTCCTTGCCGCCAGAAGCCAGGAGTATGTGGTTTTTTCACTAAAACTATCATGACGGTCAGCCTCAGATACCCTACTCTGAGAAGGGCCCGGACCATGTGATTACAAATCTGACGCAGATCCTATTTTATGCTACCTCTTGAACAAGACAATCAACAAAATGCAATAGCAACATAAAACCATTATCTCAAGAGGAACTTGTATAATATCAGTAAAACTAAAGGCAGCTACAGAAGAAGCACTACACAAGATTGTTACCATTTATAGGTTCATTAAAACTTTCACCCCATCCGAGTCGGTCGCGTGCTCAACGAAAATACAAAGGAAATTATTTGGATTGATTATTTGGTTGTCTTGAGGAAACTAACGTCTGGTTTGGCTCAATGCCGGAGCGTTAAATACTATCAATAATACTTACATTTTGATTTGAGCTCACAAAGACCAAGTGACAAATGACATACAAACACTCACGCCTTTATACCTAGAGGTAGGCAGAAGCAATTAAACGCCCACGATTTGCTAAACTTTAATTTAAATCTTACTTATGTAGTATAACCGTATTGCCGTCAATCTGGCATTTGAGAAAGGAATAGCAAATTCGGATTTCGATATGAATGAAACAGCAATTAAGAATAAAACAGAAAAAGGGAAGGAGTTGTTATTATACGAATAGATTCGGGAGTGTGAACTGTAGGGTATTAGTAATTACTTTCAGTATTGTGTACTTTTTTTTTTTTTTTTTTTCCGTGCGGAAATCCCCTCGGATACCACCTGTCGGTGGCATGTCGGACACGAACCGACTAAAACCGCACGCCTTCGCCGGGTACTAATAGCCGGGGAACCAGGTATACCCTAGAAAGAAAGTCCCTGGTGCCACGACATACCTCGGGTCATCTACAGACGAGTAGACGACCCCCCCCCCCCCCCCGTGTGGGAACCCCATGTTCCCTGTGCTCCCTGGAAGCGAGCGCGCTTCGCAACGCGCTCGCCGCCACCCCGGCCTGCTTCTGCTAGGGTGACAGATAGTATTGTGTACTGCACATAATAAACCAGTTAGTTACCAACCTCGGTGTTTGATTTACGTTCCATTGGAGACGAGGAACATTAAAAAAAAAGGATCGAATCGTAGTCTGCAAATTACTATTAAAATGCCTATTGGTAAATTAGAACCTTTCGATGTTAACTCAAAACAGTGGCCAGCATACATTCAGCGAGTTAAACAATATATTTTACTAAACGAAATAAAGGATTAATTGTGTGTGCCGTTACTCATTACAGTGGTGGGTGAAAATACTTATTCGTTGATGTGTGATTTATGTGCGCCTAAAAACCCAGAGGAAAAATCTTTTGATGAATTGATAAAGGCAGTATTGGAGCATCTTGAGCCACAAAGATCGTTTCGTTTACGTAGGCAGCGGGACGGTGAATCCATGACTCAAGAAGGTTAGAGTTGCATATTTGTAACTCAAACAGGCTGGTTCTTAGAAGTCCTAGGCGTCTAATACTATTCAAGCTAGTATGATAGATATAACACAAATTATTTTGGCTGTGGTCACTAAACTTTTTAAAATCACAAGTTCAGGTTCTGAAGTAGGGCAAAACCTCCTTCCTAAGGAGATACCTGTATCCAGTGGCATGTGTTTAAAGGATGTCGATGTCGATAAAGTTTAATGAACTTCAAATTTAACAATACCACTTAAAGTAAGAGAAAACTACAACTACTTTACTATTAAATTGATAATATAATCTGTAAGTTTTACATGATAATGATACTATGAGATCTTTTTTTTTGCTAAAACTTAACCGGATCTTTTTCTCAACATCGTCCTAGAGTGTCATAAAATTTGTAATGGGGAGGTATTAATCTTGCCCCAGTATCATTTACCTTCCTTTGATTGACATCAAAAACAGATCACGGAGGTCCAGTGTCGCGCCGTCATTAAAAGTTCAGAAGGTCACTCGAGACTAAGTTGCCAGACGCTTGAAATTCTCCCGAGATATTAATTCCTAAATTGGAATCTAGCTCAAATAGTTTAATATAAAATATAATATGATATTTGATTAATGTATATATTATAGTGAATAGAACTCATACACTATTATTATTTAAGTATTTTTTATTAATTTAGATTAGCAAAAATTATAAGTATGTAAGAAAGCTTGAACTTGTTGATAATTTTTTATTTTCACCTTGAAATAATGTGCATTTAAGTAAGTTTTTAGTAAATTATTGTTCCCCATGTATAAGACATGCTATTCATCTTCTACTGACTTAAGATTTTTTCGATGTTAAGCTATAGTGTTGTTTTCTACTGAAGAATTGAGGGTCTATAAATATATATCTTCAAGTTAAAAACTGCTTATATTCCACAAAATAATTAAGCAATTTGGGGAAATACGTAAAAATTGGCTGGCAACCCAAGTTCTATAACTTATTCGTCGTAAAGGAGGCTGAGCTGATTATGGGCATCGCTTATTTTAGCCCCGAACTTTGGGGGTTCGGACCAAAAGTCGACTTGTAATGTATCTTATGCCTTTATTTATGATACCTTCAAGCTTCCGAAACATGATACTTGGAGTTTGTTTGTTCTTTGAGATTTCGGTGGCTAATCGATTTCTTTATGATGGCTTCTTGAAGATTAGATTTCGAAGAACAAATCCGTGAAGTAGATTTATTGGGAATATAAAATTCACATAACTTTGGATTATTTTGACCTTGTTGTTCTCGTATATTAGCCTGACTTAGGTAACCTGTGGGAAAATATTTTTCTAGAACAGAACTTTATGTATGCATAAGTTTGATATGTTATGTTGTTTGTTCGAGTCAAAGTTTTTCTGTTGAGCTAATTTTACTGACTTCAAATGTATTTTTTCTTGTTTTATTGCGCAATATGGATTATAATAGAGAAATATTCCTTTTTTTATTAAGAGTGACTAAGAGAGGGAAACTAAGAAAACAAATGGATCACCACTTGTATATATATCAAGTTTCTTTTAATAGTTAATTTCAAAAGAGGTATCGCCGACTTCTAAATCATGATGAATAAATCTTCTGTTATCTGTAATCTTCATTTTTTATTTTCCTCTCTTAGGAGGTTCATCAAATTCGAATGGAAAACCCTCCCAAATAATAAAGAATTTTCAAATCGCTTTATAAATGACGTAATTCGGGTGGTGACGAATTAAGAATACGGAGTGTTACCATCCCTATTCATCCCGTAGCACTGCATAGAGATGACAAACTTGAAACAAACCCTATAAGTAGGGGAAAACCTCCTTTCTGTGAAGAGGCCTATGTCCAAGAGTGGACTTTAATAGACTTTTTGGTGTTAATAGTGATCATAAATGACGGAGATCTGAAAAGACAAAGAAAAAAAATTACCAAATTTAGGAACTAATTTTTCTAAAAGTCTGTTAAAAATTTTTTAGTTTCCTTTCTGTCCTTTAAATAATCTATAGATTCATTTTAAGCCATTAAGGGGCTTTTAAAACGCTTACAAAATCAATTTTGTAACTAAAATGTTTAATATTAGAGCTGATAGCTGAAGCTGAGCTTGAATGGCTACTAGTCAATTCGTTGAATTTAAGTTGAACTTGTCAAATCGGATACATTTTATTCACTTTGATGAGTTCGGGTGGGTTCGAGTCGGACATCCCCGAAATGCGTGCGTATTATTTTTAAATGATAACATTTATTACTTATCTGTCTTGACCTAATTGTATGTACATTTTAATTCATAAAAATGTAGAGGCATGTACTGGCCGTCTACGTCCATGTTTGATTCAAATCACACTTTTATTATTCATCAAATTACTCAATGTACAACGAACTTTATCATCCAAACCTAAACATATCTAAAGCTTAACATCAATTTATTAAATTACCCACAAGTTATGCAAATTGCTTGCAAAATAAAAATCAAAGGCAAAGCCAAGTTAATTATTTCGCGTCCATAGTGTCTCGTGATTGCGGAACGACAAATGAAGACAAATCGGCGATAGCAGCAGTCAGTTCAATCCCATTGGGAGTTTTCCACTGCTATTGGTATCCAATGTGCCCATAGACAACTAGAATAGCAGTCCGTTACACAAACCACTACGCCATTCTGTCGTCAAATAAGATAAGATTTTAAATTTAGAATGACAGCTGAGGAATCTTTCATAAAAAAGGTAAAAATTGTTTTGTATCTCTGCTGAGCAATATAATAATATGGCCAGTTGATGTCTTTATCCTAAAGGCCATATCTATCATAGGACATAATATATGTCTCTTCGAACTGCCGCAATCTTAGCCCCGTTCCCCATTCGAAAATTGCGGATTTCCATATTCAAATTGACCATTTTCTTTTGTAAAGGAACGGGTGTTATGTCCCTTCAACACAAAGGGAGAATACTCCGACCAGGCGGGGTGTTCGTGCCTGGCGGGCCGCGGACCAACGGTTGATTAAACTTACTACATATGTTTACAATATATATGTACTACTAACATATATAAATACATACACAAATATATACATTCAGAGGTCCATGAATACACAGATTGTTTTTAACCTATGACGTACCAAGTATTAACAACAATCAATGTCTTTTAAGCGGCCTTCACAAAGTCAACTTATATAAGATTATATTAAAAAAAGATGGTTGGCATCAGGCAGGTGGCCAGGTTTTGCAATGTTACACATTGCAACTATCCTTTGCAAGGGCAAGGGCGGAAAATAGGTGATGATAAAATATCATCATTAGTTAGATTTTGTTGCTCAGCAGAGCAATGTAATAAAGTTCTTTCTCTAACCATGGCAGAGTCGTGCTTCTTCACAAATAGGCTGGTTCGGAGTGATACTACGATATTACTTCTGACTCCTAAGTTGCAAGTGACTCGTCTAAGACGAACAGTGAGGTATCTACAAAACAAGATTGACTACACGGATGGCGTAGTGGTTGAGTGTTGTGGGTTCAAACCCCACATGGGACGACACTTTGTGTGATCCACAAATTGTTGTTCTGAGTCTGGGTGTTCTTTGTGTCCGTTTCATGTATGTTTGTAAAGTCCCCCGCGACACAGGAACGTATTTCTAATGCGGGAGTTGTCTTTTTTTAAATTCCCAAATTTCCCAAAAAAAAAGATCAATAAACAATGAAAAATACAGTTTTCTACAATTCATCGTGAATTATTACAAATTTAATTATTACTATTGATATAGCGTCAGACTGGAGGAGTAGGTGATAAACCACTAGTACCGGTTCCTCCAACAATACTGCTCTATTGAAACGTCCAGAGTTAAACTTGCCTCGTGTTTTTATTTCAACACTTGTTTTATTTGTTCGCGGTTTCATTTGTTGTGAGTTGGTATCGGTTTGACTCAGAATGTATTTATTTTTTATACAATCTTTGCTCTACTGTTACCACATGTTATTTTGTGGGAGGGATTTTTATTTGTCATAATTTCTTTATCGTTTTGTATGGATCTTAAAGGCTTATTTAAAAATAGTATTTTCATATGTCGTCGTTCTCATACAAATGCAAGACGCGTCTTGTGATATACGTCTTACCAGGTTACAGGTCTGTGCTACCAGCGTTTTATCACATATATTTCAATTCTTCGTCATCTCATGGGAACACCACATTTTTCGGGTTAAAAAGTAGTATTATTAATGTCAGTTTCCTTTTTACCAAATTTTATTATTGGTCCAGCCGTTTGAGCATGAAGAAGTAACTCACAAACAAACACGTGATGCATACACAGATGTTTTTTTATGATACAAGGGGCAAAAGAGCACACGGGTAACCTCCCAATGAGGAATATTAAGTGACACAATTGCATGTCGTCTTTTAATTATCTTCGCAGAAAGGGGTTACGCCTCCAGTAACCTGAATCACTTGATGAAAAGCAAGTAAAAAGTTGCTTAGCAACGGTTTTACAGGTTGGTGTCACACCAGTCGAGTCGACCTACATGTATGTGCTGAAGTATGGCTAACTATTAAAATATGATTTTAATAATAAATCATTATCAGATCATACTGAACCAGCACGTTCATCATTATCATTTCCGCCGTAAGACGTCTACTGCTGGACATAGGCCTCCTCCAAGACCCTTCACAACAACCGGTCCTGTGCTATCCAACGGCTATCCAACGGCTATCCAACGGCTTCCCTCAATCTTCAGCAGGTCATCGGATCACCAGAACTTTTCTGCCCCATCGGTGGTCTTTATTGCGAGCAATGTGCCTCGCTCACAGCATCTTAAGTTTGGCAAATCTCCGGGCAATGTCAGTGACCTTGGTACGTCTGCGGATCTCCCCATTCCTGATTTGATCCACTCCCTCCAAGCATTGCCCTTTCCATTGCTCTTTGAAAGAAAAACAACCATATACCATACCATAATTACACAATAAGAATTAAAGTAATAACTCTCAGTCAAAGACCCATGTGTCACTTGTGATAAAATTAAGATTTCAATATCAAACCTTGCTAGACATACTCATATATATTTAAGCCTAAAAATCGCTCTCCTCTACAATGCACCTGCTTTATCACAGAACACAGGACTACTTGAAAGCATGGCAAGCTGATATCTTTATCCTAGTATCCACTAGAAGCCAGCACACTCTACTTGAGACGGAAAGTAGGGCGGCTTTCGATGGAGATTCCAACAATACGTGTTCTTGAGAATTGTCGGGGACAGCATAATAGGTACGCGTCCGTTAGTAGATTGGAAACTGTCTTTATTTTTTTTAGAATTAGCTTATATAATTGAGGATTTGGTGGTCTCCACATTTTGTTGAAAGGGTTTTTTTTGGTGTATTGTATGTGGGGACTTTTAAGTGAACAAAAGGTAAAATACTACAAAAACCTTTTAATTTATAGAGAAAGACAATACACTTATTATACAAATATAGCTAATATACATTGACATTAATTATTAATATATATTGCATTGACGGGCCTGTTGGTCGAGTGGTTAGTTCCCCCTGACTGCTAAGCCGGAGGTCGTGGGTTCGATTCCCACCCAGGACAAATATTGTGTGATGAGCATGATTATTTGTTCTGTGTCTGGTTGTAATTTATCTATAATATGTATGTATTTAAAAAAAATATATAAGTATGTTTATCAGCAGTCTGGTTACCATAGTACAGGCTCTGCCTAGTTTGGGATCAGACGGCCGTGTGTGAAATGTGTGAGGTATATTATTATATTTATTTACATAATTTATTATAGTATTAACACACTTGATTTTAACCATTTTATTTCATACTTTTCTCAGTTCACTTTTAATGGTTGTTATAATGGGGTAATAAAATAATTAAGGTGTCCTAATCTAAAATAAAACCACTTCTGACTAAAATTTATAACTTATCTTTAATCCTAGGTTTCTTCTTATTGAAATTTGTGTACGTAAGATATGACTTATTAAATAAAAAAACACTTCTTAGAATTACAAGACTATAAAAAATATTCCGTAACGTAACGTAACGTAACGTAATAGTCACACACAATTTAAACTTCTCAAACTATTAACATATCAACTCGTTGACGTAAAGTTTGATATTGCAGGAGTCACACAAGATCAACACTATGACATAAATGATGAAGCGTTGTTACCACTGCTGGCGTTTTGTGCGATAATTACAGGTTCTTCCTTTGACTGTCGCATACCCATTTTTCGCAACAAAATAAACCTTCACCAAATATCTCAATAAAACGTCTAAAGCGAATGTTAATACGCAGTAATATAAAAAAAAAAACATAATTGCTACGGCAATGTTTAACATCACAATTCCTTATGAGGCGATCGGAAAGCAGCGCGACCGCGATCGCTCCCTTACAGGGTCGCCATGTAACACCAGGGATTTCCTTTCTTGGGTACACCTGGTTCCCCGACTACTGGTACCTGAGATGGCGTGCGGTTTTAGTCGGTTGAGTCCGACATTGCCACCGGTAAGTGGTATCCGAGGGGATTGCTGCACAGAAAAAAAAAATTGGGTCGCCATGTAAGGATGGGTGTAGAGAGATGTTGTGATCACTAATTTTATCTTAAGATAGACATACGCACGACATAAAATTGCTCCAAAAAGTTCTTGTTATAGCTTAAGAACTTTACTAGAATCTAACTATGTTCATGTACAGAATTGAGGCTCTATAATTCAAGAGTCAAAAGTGCATCACTATCTTATTATCTTTGATTAAATCATACATTTAATCAAAACTAAACTTTTTAAATATGTTTTATATTTAGAATAGCTAGAAACAATACCAACCAATAAAACTAAATTATTTTACCAGCATAACGAACGCACGTACGAAACGTGAAAACAACTTCCAATTCTTGTAGGAGTCTTAAATCTTCGGTAATAGCATTTTATCTAGAAAAAGTCCTAACTTGGATCCTTCCCGGAGGGTAAAAACTATACAGAGGTACTAACATTATGACGTATGACACATTAGCCCAGGGACAGCTGGACTGTAAAAAGAAAATTCCCACGAGTAAAGCCCTCTCAAAGCATATCATAGGATATTACCACATTAAAGAGAGATAGCGGTTTCTTCGTTACGAATTGTTAGCATAAAATAGTATTTTATAATTCTACAAAAACGCGAAAGTATGTAAGGATGAATTTGTGTATGGATATTTGTTATTTAATTACACCAGAACGGCAAAACCGATCGGGATGTTTAATCGATATAGATTTTAATCTGGAATAGTGCATAATTTCGTATAAAAAAAATTGACTGACAAAATCGGACATCATGGCGAACAAACACGCGGATCGGAGATAATAATATTATAAACTGACCGGCGTCGTCGTCTGTTTATAAACTTGAATATTACTTTTTTGTATAAATTAGCTTAAATAGCTAAGGCAAACAAACAAATTCCATATTACCGTATAAAGTACACTTAGAATATCAGAGTAATGGGACGTTAAAACGGTTTGACCTGTAGGATGAATTGTAGACAAATAGATGATATATACGTACCAATATGATTAAGCTGAAGGATTTGTTTGCTTGTTTTGTTGAACGCGCTAATCTCAGGAACTACCGATTCGAATAAAAAATATATTTTAGTGTTGGATAGCCCATTTATTGAGGAAGGCTATACAATATCACGGTATGACTAATGGAGTGGTGAATCAATGAAAATATTGCAAAATCAGAGATATTTTTCCCCTTTTTAGAGACACAAACGAAGTGGCGTGTGTCGGCTTGTTACAAATATTAGAATAATACTGTCCTGTTAGATTTCTAAATGTTTCATCAGAATATAGTTCTTTAACACATGTGCCTCTACCTCTTTGCGAACAAATTCTTCTTCCCTCAATGTCTTATAATCGTCTAGCTGTGAAACAGCTTTCAAACGTCATTGCGATAAGCTAGACATGCCACAACAAAGCTCACTTAAATAAAGCATTTTATCAAAATATGTTTTTTAATAATCGCTTATCCAATGTCACTTTAGTACTACCCATGTTTGGAAGATGGCAACTCAAATCTTCTGTCCATTCTACAGAGGAAATCGACTTCTGAACCGTCGCTCCTGCAAATATTATACGAAATAAACATACTCCAGTGGGAAAGTTGTTTTGAACTAGCTATATTGAGTTTAAACCTGTTAACCGGCCTGATGGTGTAGTGGTAAGTGAGCATGACTGCTGAGTCTCCTGAACAATCTGTGCAGCAAGCAGGTGGTATATCGTGTCAAAATTTGAGCTCCATCGGTGCAGAACTTTTTGAGTTTTTGTAGCGTACACAACCAACTTAACATTTTTATAAATATAGATATATAAATACCTAAATAATAAATTTAGGTACTTGTGTATACATACCTAGGTACTTCACGATGAATACGACCGTATACTCTCTAAACAAGTGGACTCCTTACAGTTCGAGTTTTGAGTGGAAATACAACTTAGAAAACCAATTAGTTCGACTGGACAATAATTGGGTCTTATTCTATACCAATTATAGCGTTCAAAATCTCAAGCAGGTTTTTATGATAGAAAATAAAATTGACAAATCACTACATAGTATTTATTTTATGGGAGAAGGCAGGACAGAACACAGGACATAATGGCCACCCGATGGAAAGTGACTACAGCCGCCCATGAACGCCTACAACTCAGGGGTCTCAAACGCATTACCGGCCTTTTAGGAAGGAGTACGCTCTTTTCTTGAAGGTTTTGCGGAGGATCGGGTGTCATGTCCCTAACAAAGGGATATTTTATTTGTAGCGTTGTTTGATTGATTGGAGCTAAGGACCAAAAGAAAGTGATAGTACTGAAAATAATAACTAGATGAATATTTTATTAATAGCATTGTGGAGGAACGGGTGTCATGTCCAAAACAAAGGGAGGATCTTCCGACCAGGCGAGGTGATCATGCCTGGCGGGCCGCGGCCCAATGGTTGATGTTTTGAAGTATATGTTAATCGGCGAGAGAATTCTTCATATCGCGATACGAGATTAGCAATTCTCATTCTGGAGTTACTGTGTAGTTCGGTATGTCTTCGTTAGATGGCGCTTTACAATGTTTATTCGTTTCACCATATGTGGAAGTCGCCATATTGACTCTGCTTCTTGCAAACTTTTTCTATGGTAGAGGAAGAACAAACAGACGGGTCAGCTGATGGTAAGTGACTTCCGACGCCTACGGACACCTGCAACTAAAGAGTTATAAGTAAGTTGCCGCCCCTAATGCCCCCCTTCAGAGTAAAGAGGAGTGGATGTTTGGCTCCTGTAACTCACTCACTAAAAATCAACGAAATAATTTCTGAAAACTGGCTTTCTGTGACGCCATGGTTGCACTCCTGTCGAGCCGACCCATATATGCACAAGGATTACTGCTGCTCTCCCACTGTCAAATGATTCTTATTTGCTGGAAAAGCACTTCAATAAACCAAACATCATCATTAACAGCCTCTAATATTCAACTGCTGGTTGAATATAAGAGCACCTTGCTGGTTGAAGCCTCTCTTTAGAAAAGAGGTTTTAAGGTTTTAGCCTACTCTACCACGCTTGCCAGACGAGTTGGTATTGAGTTTGTTTTAAGTTTTCCTTCTCTCTGTAGTGCTGTTGTCCTACAGAGTTTCCTCCCTTAGTCGGCTCTTATGGCACCCGCGGGACGAATAGGTGTGACACTCTGTATTCATAATCCATCACCACACGGACGATACATATATCTGAAACCATACATAAATCTGAAATGATCTAAAATGCCTTTAGCGTCTATTGAAGCATGTATCTGCAAATTACTTGTCCCAAAGTCGAAGCTAAAAGCATCAACCGCAATCACTAACGAGTAATAGCTCACGGAATTGAGTTATCGTACCATACTGGAGCTTCGTTACACACATCTGTAAACATATACGTACACGTCACTAACTAGTTTACACTTACAAAAGTGTAAAGTTTTAAGCAATTTGACTACACGGATGGCGTAGTGGTTTAAGCGGTCACCTCGCTGCTTGCTATTGCGCTGAGTGTTGTGGATTCGATCCAAATATGGTACAACACTTTGTGTGATCCACAAATTATTGTTATGAGTCTGGGTGTTCTATATACCTACCATATCTACCATATACTACCATACTATATCTACCATAGACCTCAGTATCTGGTATAAATTTCAACTTGCTAGGTCTACCCGTTCCTGAGAAAATCGGTGGTGACACACGGACAGACGGCCAAAAAAGTGATCTTATAAGAGTTCCTTTTTTACCTTTTGAGGTACGGAACCCTAAAAATGTAATTTTATCTACATTAAACAAATAAAGCTAATAATAACGGTACTAGTGTACTTCAGTAGTCACCCAGGTGGTATTGCAACAATGACAGGTAACCAATGTGCTGCCACCGCAACCTATTAAACGTCAAATTGATGTTCGCCATCTTGTTACGTCATCGCTCACGCAAGCTCAGGCGATTACTCAAAGTGCCAAGCTGACTATTAATATAAGTTATTTATACAATAAACCTATGTGAGTGATTAAGCACTTTTGAAATTAATTGGTAAATTCCACAGTCGAAATCTACATATTTATTATTTGAGGGGAAAAATATTTTTAAATATTATATTTATTAAGAGTTCAAAGTTTTCGAGGGTCTTTAAAAGGCTATTTACATTTAGAAAAAATAAAAATAGTTTTAAAAAACTAAAAAACACGCTTTTTATAGAAAACCAAACTAAATTTTCTATTTTTAATATTATTTATTTTAATTTTTAATTTTAAATTAGTGTCAGTAGTCACTAGTATCCATATTCAGCAGTGGACTATTAAAGACTGCTGAAGAAATATATATAAGGAGGTTATATAGTATAATAGCAGCTACTTTTTTTTTTTAGTCATACATACATTTCTAAGACATACATAAGATCAACTGATGGTAAGCGACTACCGCCGCCCATGATTACCTACAACTCAGGATTTACAAGTGCGTTGCAATACAAGTATGAACAACTGTAAAATCTTTTATATGTAATCTATACTAATATTATAAAGCTGAAGAGTTTGTTTGTTTGTTTGTTTGTTTGTTTGTTTGTTTGTTTGAACGCGCTAATCTCCGGAACTACTGGTCCGATTTGAAAAATTCTTCCAGTGTTAGATAGCCCATTTATCGAGGAAGGCTATAGGCTATATATCATCACGCTAAGACTAATAGGAGCGGAGCACCAATGAAGAATGTTTCAAAAACGGTGAAATTTTTTTACTATTGAGAGACGCAGACGAAGTTGCGCGGGTCAGCTAGTGTTTTATATTGCACAATAAACACTAATTTTCTATCTAAATCGATGTCGTCGAAAGCTATTGAGCTTGCTGACAAAATACGTAAACGTAATGTAGTATAGAATTTCCCCGATACTGCCAAAAATCACATGCCTCAGGGAAAAATCAGTCCCTTCCGAGATTCCTGATAAGAGTGAACATTAAAACGTACGATTGGAGAAATATCGTGTAAGTCCGGGGTCATTTCCTGATGTTACACGGGCCGTCTCAGTCGACCCTTAGTCGACCTCTTTACTACAAGGCAGTCAGGAACTAGGGTTGGGTACACACTTTCTGAACGGTCACTTTTAAGATAGTTTTAGGACGAAATAAATTGTCTATATCAGTCTATTTATTGGTTTGATTTATTTTGAATTAAGAATTATAACGGTGACTTTCTAATTTTAAATTCTTTAATGAAATAGAACTGTTTTTATTACTTAATAAATTTCATTCGCGAAATATCTAATTTATTTGCCCAAAATATGTGAAAATATCTTGTCTGTATTAATGTGAAACTATGTCTTGGTGTCAAAGACAGTCAAACTAGACAGTTCATTGGTCAAAACGTCGTCCATCCTCGATTCATCATCATCATCATCAACAGACTTAAATAGTCCACTGCCGGACATAGGCTCCTCCTTAGAAAGGAGGTTTTAGCCTACTATACCACGCAGGCCAGACGGGTTGGTATAGGTTTTGTGTCAAGTTTTCCTACTTTTTGCAGCTCTGGTGTCCTGAGTTGTTTGGCGCCCTTAGTCGGCTCTTCCACGGGATGAATTGGGGTAGTGACATTCCGTATTCTTAATCCGTCACTACACGGACACACACACAAAATTTATACGAAAGTAAAACCTTGTATCTTTAATAGACATCCAATAACATTGACGAGGCTTTATTAATAAATATTTTTGTCAGTATGTATTTATTTCATACATTTTCCATTATCTGTAAATCTGAATGTTTGCCGAAATCATTAACGAAGGTGCATTACGTGAGTGGCACGTAACAGCCATGAATTATTATTTGTTTATTATGAACCCGCTGGGTATCGTCTTAATAACGCCGGACAGGGGCCGTCGTAAAAATATACACCACTATGTGGGGTAGGACACATGGTGATTAAATGGAGACAGCTTGGTCCAACATGTTGGGATAAAAACAAAACTAACAAGTAATGCGTAAAAATATGTGATCTTCTATATTAAGAAATTTGTTTGAAACTTTATTTCAGAGTGAAATACGAGTATATATTTAATCTCAAAAACGTCAGTCGGTGAATCAAAGCAAACAAAATAATTTTCAAAAGATTCAAAATTATACAGTGACAATTTTTTTTTTTTAACTTAGTTCCCTAAATATACATATTTTTATCAATTCTATAGTTATAATAAATAATAATATAATAACTTGACACATAGATATAACACACGGTTGTCTGATCTGAAAATAGGCCGAGCTTGTACAATCTTTCTTTCTTTTCTTTTATTTAAAAAGACAACTCCCGCATTAGGAATAAATCCTGTGTCGCGGGGGACTTTACAAACATACATGAAACGGACACAAAGAACACCCAGACTCAGAACAACAATTTGTGGATCACATAAAGTGTCGTCCCGTGTGGGGTTTGAACCCACAACACTCGGCGTAGTAGGAAGCGGCGTGGCGACCGCTTAAACCACTACGCCATCCGTGCAGTCAAATAACTAATCATAACTAACCTACTAATAAACACACTTATATATTTTAAATTCACCCCATGCCGTCCTGAATTTCGTTCTCCATCCAGCGGTTGCCTGGAAGAGATCGCAAATCTCATAAAGGGCGCCAATTGTACAACAATTTTAAAAAACTATTTTTACTTTCTTTGTGTAACTGACTGTTGACTGCACGAATGGCGTAGGTGTTTAAGCGATCGCCACGCCGCTTCCTACTACGCCGAGTGTTGTGGGTTCGAACCCCACATGGGACGGCACTTTGTGTGATCCACAAATTGTTGTTCTGAGTCTGGGAGTTCTATGTGTCCGTTTCATGCATGTTTGTAAAGTCCCCCGCGACACAGGGTATATTCCTAATGCGGGAGTGGTCTTTAAAAAAAATAAAAAAAATAAACTGTCCCTAGATTATAAGACTCATTTAAATGTATACAAATTGTTCTATTTTTTTGTCCTTTTTTTTCTTGTACAATAAAGAGTTATCTATCTATCTATCTATTTTACAGAAAAACTACACCCCGGCACAGAACAATTAATCTTGATCATTACACAATATTTGTCCTGTGTGGGAAACGAACCCACGACCTCTGATTAGCAGTCAGGATAACTGACAACTATACAAATAGGCTCGTCAATTAATATTGTAATCGTTATTTCTTAAATAGGCCAAATTCAACTCCAAGTGTGTAGAGAGGAAATCTCACTTTCAGACTTGAATAGAGTTAAGACTTAAAGGATTGTAGTCCTTAACTCTATTTCAAGGTTTAGCGATCTTCAATAATATATTAATTATGTTGAAACAAGTTCACAACTCTATAAGGCCGTGTGTTCTAAGGGGGACGTGGCCATTTTATTACATAGCTCGTGACATGTTGCGCTGATGGCAGCTCTGTCCGCCGACGCGTTACGGCCCACTATGGCCCGTTTCGGGGCATTTCAGAGCATTACCGGGCGTTTTCGGCCCATTCGTCCCGCTGAATATTGTTTTTGGCGCAATCGTGGCACTTTTATTGTTTTTATGTAACGTTCACCGTTAGTTTCAGGAGTGGGACAGATATATTTTTAAAAGCATTTCATTTTTATTGAGCTCTTTAGTTTCATTTTGAAAGGTTAAATATAATGTTATTGTTATGGGTGAATTGCTTAGATTTTCATTGTTGACTGTCAAGGAATAATCCATCACCAACAACAGATTTTTTTTCTATGATTAGGGGGCAAGCAGGCGGGTCTCCAGCCCCTCAATTTTGCTATTTTATATTGACGAACAAGCCACTGTCATTCTATGCTATTGAGTTGTCATTGACATATATTGTTATTCTACTAACATAATACACAATGTCAATAGACTGTCAGTGTAGTGACAATAGCTCATCAAAAATGACATCAACAACATTTCCATATCTGGTAAATTAAATATATCATTTCCTTACACATTTAAAATGTACCGTTTACCAAACTATTACAAAGACTTCGACGACATTTGTATCAGCGCCAGTTCAGTGACAAGTCATCGGTCATCGATTTTACATAGTTAGTAGAATAAGAAAAGTGCAAAACTATTTCGACGACTACCCATTGACAGTCTATTGATACAATATTAGAGCAGAATTATTCCCCTGATGGTAAATGACTACTGCTGACACCTCCCCCCACCCCACCAAACAAATAGGGGGAAAAGTTCGTAACCTCACATCATCATCACATCAACAGCCTATTATAGTCCACTGCTGGACATAGGCCTCTCCTTAGAAAGGAGGTTTCGTAACCTAATACATACATATAATGAAAAGCAAAGAAAAAAATGCATAACACAAGTCTTTTAGTGAGGTCGTGGGATCACTTCGGTAAAACCAGCCCATGTGTTGAAGCAATGGTCTTCCACAGTTTCATCAAATCATCAAAGGATTACTTTCAAAGTAAAAGTACGCTTTGTAACAAACTAAGTGTAAGTCACTATCATGCTGTCAGTTTTTTACCTATTTTTTATATTTGTACGAAAATTGCTCACCAATTAAATATTCTCTCAGTGAGACAAGTCTCCCAAGCTCCAATATACTGCTGGCGCTACCAGGATACTTCTACTTTTTATTGAAAGTGTGTGATTGTATTTTTATAGATGCAACTGAACTACAATTAAAGTTGCGATATACTGGCCTGGTTAGACTAGCCTGTTGGTTTAGTGGTTAGTGACCCTGACTGCTACGCCAGAGGTCGTAGGCTCAATTCCCAGCCAGGACAAAAAATTGTGTGATAAGCACGGTCATTGGTTCTGTGTCTGTGTCTACTATATCTATAATACGTGTGTATTTAGAAATATATAAGTATGATTATCAGCAGTCTAGTTACCATAGTACAGGCTCTGCCTAGTTTGGGATCAGACGGCCGTGTGTGAAAGAAAGAAATAAATAGAAAGGGTTGCTAAGCGTAATTAAATTGGGTGTTGGGGCGTTTCACACCTATTAAATTAATATATATTTTACATTGCTTGATTTTAATTGAATTTTTTTCTTTCTTTCAGTATTTTTTCTAACTTGACACATCTTACACTCAGCCATCTGAGCCCAAAGTCATTTTTCCGTTGATTTTTAATTAATGAGTGAGGGATACCTCCCCCCTTCCCTTCCTTGGAAGGGTACTCGAAGGGCAGCAAGCCCTAGTGTCTTTTTAGTTATAGGTGTCCATTAGCAGCGGTGGTCACTCACCCTTGCGTTTAACCTTAAAATAATAGAAGAATGGTGCTGATACCACATACATTTTAGTTGAAGTTATGCCCGCTGTTCGTTCAACAAATCTTCTAATTCCTAAAGAAGACTCTGCGAAGACAATGCATAGAAATATATTATTTCTCCTTTACCAAGAAGTAAATCGCAGTATATTTAAATAGCTCACAGTATTCCACGTAAATAGTTCGTATGAGGTCACAGAGAGGGCCCTCGCGGCGCCCGAGTGCAGCTCACTTGACACAAGCCAGCTTTTAGCTCAAGCATCGTCCCCCCTCCTGCATTCTTCAATACGTTTTGTGTAGAAATAGTTAAGTATAATAAAAAAAAAAAGTTTTCCAATTTTGAAACACAAAAACAGACATTAGTAACTAAAATACAAAATAAATAGGCGTACTAATCTGACTGGCCTGTTGGTCAAGTGGTTAGTGACGCTGACTGCTATGCCAAAGGTCGTGGGTTCAATTCCCACTCAGGACAAATAATTGTACGATAAACTCGAACACTTGTACTGTGTCTAGGTGTAATGTTGTAGGATTATTAAAGTTAAACGAGTTTTGTGAAAAGACTTGCAGTTTTATTATAATACTTTTAACGTTACACATTCAGTACAGAGCGCAGTGATACAGATCATAGAGAACAATACAGACTATATACCTTTTACTATAAAGAAAAGAACCAGTGTTGTCAGAGTATTATATTGACTTATACCAACACCCCCCCTCAATATAATACTCACCTACTCTTTAAACCGATCTAGATAAACTGAGACTAACAAAACAAATTCAATCTTCTAACATGTTACACATATTTATGAATTTATGCAACAAATTTTTATTTATTGCTTTTGTGAACATATCTGCAATCTGATCTTCAGTTTTTATATATTTTAACACTAGTTTACCCCGTCTAATTAACTCTTTAATATAATGGAACCTTATATCTATGTGTTTAAGACGCTTAACACAGTCAGTGTTAGCAACCATTATGGCACTCTGATTATCACTGAACATTACTACAGGGCAGAGATTCTCTATTTTAAAATCATGTAATAAATTTATAAGCCAACAAGCATCTGCCGCAGCCATACTGATTGCTATGTACTCCGACTCCGTAGATGACAGACTAACACTCGCTTGCCTCTTTGAGCACCATGATATCAAACAATTTGAAAACATAAAACAATAACCGGTTGTAGACTTTCTATTTTTTAAATCTCCCCCCCAGTTAGCATCACAATAACCAATTAACATATCATTATTGCACTTATATATCAGACAGTAATTCATAGTACTC
>CADEBD010000493.1:0-33759 GCA_902825455.1 Arctia plantaginis
GCCTAAGGGTTTCGAGGGTTTGGTAGAGATATCAACAACATTAATTAATGACGAGGATGACGTGCCGGCGATCGGTGAAAATGGCACTGACGTAATAGAGTCCTCGGACACTGAGACCGAAACAGCGTCCAGTGCTAGTGAAAATACTCTCACTGCCAGTTCTGGTACGCTCTCGGCTTCGGAAGAAGATTTTCACATAGTCATGGGCGAAGCTCAAGTTCACCGAAGTGAATGATTTTGATTTGTACGATAAGACATGTCTATTTTAGCAGTGTAGTATAAAGCTGGTTAAAGGGGCCCTCGTACGCCCGGGCCACGCTTTGGCACTTAGTAAGGCTGGTTGAAGTGGCCTTCGTACGCCCGGGCCACGCTTTGGCACTTAGTAAAGCTGGTTGAAGGGGCCTCGTACGCCCGGGCCATGCTTTGACAGTTGGTTGAAAGGGCCTCGGGCGCCCGGACCACACTAAGAGTAAGAGTCGAAGAGGCCTAGCACACCTGGACCACAGTCGAATAACCGGATGTAAGGGCCTAGCACGCCCGATCCAAATTACCTGGCAATGACATTGAATCTTAGTCTGGTCAGGAATGATCGAGCGTATGTTAATGTGTATACTCATTTATATTACAGACGTCACAGCATGTAGATGCACGACATAGCACGCACGAGGTCGTGCGACTGTCAGGATTGGCCGTGTCGGCGCAGTCGCCTCTCAATACGTCTGATGTCATTTTAGAATATGTCAATGTCAAACGTCACTGTCAGATGTCATATGTCAAAGGCCATAGCAAACACCGAGCACTGGTGAGGCGGCCATCTTGTAATAAAGGACATTTAGTGTCGTACCGTCAGAGAGCGCGCACGCAACCACGTGGTCGGTGGACGTTAAGTTCTAATCCGTGCTAATCTTAGTAATCCTTAATTAATTTGTGAAAGTAATGATTGTGATATCAAGAATTATAAGTGAAGTGATATAGCAACAGTTATTTTATTGAAATATTGTTTTCCTACCCGATAATCCACGCCTACCCGAACATGTCTCATAATTCTGATAATGGTCGAAAGACTTCAAAGCGGTTTTCACTTGTCTAATTTATTTATTTATTTATTAACTTTATGCACTATTGTACATCGGCGGACTTAATGCCCAGGGCATTCTCTTCCAGTCAACCTTTGGGTGGTGTAGAAATCTTGTAAGGTAGGTGCACAGAGGTTACGTCTTAATATATTAAGTAAAAAGTGAAAGTAAATGTAACGGTTCGCTACATATATAAACTTCCCTTCGCGGCACCGTGCGACTAACGTGTGACTTCATATGCTAACAATTTAAATATTGTTGTCTGTCTTTCTGCGACTAGTTTCCGGTTTGCGGGCGGCTAAAGGTTGTGTATACTGTTTTAAAGAAAGTCAGTAAGTTTTTATTGTTTTTAAACAGTATTATTTTATTACGACTATTGGTGAGTAAATTTATTTTCTTTCTAAAAGTGGGTAGGAGGTATCCTTTGTTTATATTGATTTTTCTCTGCGTGTTGTTTATTTTTAAACTTGTTCTTTTTGAAATTTGGTGTGTCTTTGTTTGGCTATGTCGGTCGTTGAGTTGAACCGCTGAACCTTTCAGGTGGTCTACTCACCGGCTTACCCAGCGGAGATATGCACGAGATTAATTTGGGTTACCTCAGGGCGCCTTGTCGACAACAGAGGGGTACAGATGTGTGTGCGTGTGGGCAACCTAAGGGACTCTTCAGAGAAACACAAGTTACACCTCAGTCATACATACATGTATATTTCTTTTGATTGTTACAAAGTTATAAAAATTAAAATCGAATATATATATATATAGTAGGTATATCAAAAAAAAGATCCCCCAGCGGCGCGCGTCAAGGCCGAGCAGATGTTGCTAGGAGCCTCTTCTTCAACAATCCTGCAGGTTGTCTCCACACCAGCCCGAGTCGGCTAGTACGTCGTTTGCCTCGCAAATTTATGGTGACGGCAAATGGCGGTCCCGCTTGCTTGTGAGCCGCGTGACTGGTTGCCAGTGTATCGGATGGCACTTAGGAGCTCAATTACAGAAGGCCACAAACAAAAGAGCACGCCGTCTGAGAAGTATCTCTTGACCCGAAATCTGGAGCCCTACGAATGGATTAACACTCACACTAATAATTGGTGGGTACATCTATTTCGACTAGAGCTAATGTACATTATTTTGGTTTTACTTTCATTCAGCACAAGCCCCAGGTCATGTGACCATTTGACCAACAAATTGAAGTCATACTGGAGTTTGACCAATGCATCCTCGGCCGAATTTCCCGCTGCCACAAGACAAGTGTCGTCAGCATACTGAAAGACTTCACATTTCGTAATCAAGTTTTGCAAGTTGTTAACATATGTGAGAAAGTGTAATGGTCCCAATACCGATCCCTGAGCCATACCCTCGCTCACGCGCATGGTATTGCTATCTTCACCTGACACTCTCACTTTGAACGCTCTATTACGCAGGTAATCACCGCACCATTTCAAAATATTACCATTAATACCACACTCTTCCAGGCACTTTAACAATGTTGGGTGTCTGAGTGTGTCAAAAGCACTGCTGTAATCTATAAAAACTACCA
This sequence comes from Arctia plantaginis, assembly GCA_902825455.1. Taxonomy (NCBI): domain Eukaryota; kingdom Metazoa; phylum Arthropoda; class Insecta; order Lepidoptera; family Erebidae; genus Arctia; species Arctia plantaginis. Next base: position 2,611 of record CADEBD010000493.1, read on the forward strand.
TTACATGTCGTTTATTGTTAAGGTGGTCGTATATGCTGTCTGTAAATTCGGTGAGGAGCTGGGAAGTATTTTTATGTGGTTGGAAGCCATACTGGTTGGTGGAAAGGATATTATTTTTACCTAAAAAATCGTAGATTTCTTTACTTATGTACTTTTCAGCTATTTTATCTATAATTGGGAGGAGGGTTATTGGCCTGTAATTGGAGTATTCACCTTTACTGCCCTTCTTATGTACAGGTCTAACTATACCAGTTTTCAGTTTATCAGGGTAGACGCCGCTTGATACACTCATATTAATTAAGTTGGTAATGGTAGATGTTATTTTGCCGCATAGATTCTTTAAGTCAATTACCCTTATGCCATCCAAACCTGGGGCTTTTTGTATATTGGTAGACTTAATGATATTTTCTATACCCTTTTTTGTGGCTTGTCTAAATCTCATTGTTACATTGACTGGTCTTGTATACAGGGACTTCTTTAGCAATGGGCTAGAGCAATTATGTGTCACAGACTTTACGTTGTTAACAAATGTTTGCGCGAACTTGTTGCCGACGTCCTGACTGCTCTCACCATTTTTTACTAGCGAATTTGCTATGACAGTGTCTATGGACTGTTTCATTCTGCCTGTAATTCGGTTGAGGATTTGCCATAGGTTACGTAGGTTGTGCTGGTTATGAGTTATTTCGGTTCTAAGACTATTATTCTTTGCTTTTTGTATAACTTTATTTGCAAAATTTCTAGCTTTGTTATAGTCACATTTTAGGTTTAAGTTGCAAGTTGCAAATTTTGCATCCCTGTGTAGGCAAGCATTTATCACCCTTTTATTTATCCAAAAGTTGTGATTACGTACATTGTCCTTAATTTTTATTTGATATTTAGATTTCGAATAGTGTTTATTGACCGAGGTCGGGATGAACTGGGCGGGATATACTCCTACAGGATACTAAATAAAAAACCTGGTAGGATATATATCTGACCTATATTGGATCGGAACTAAGAGATAGCACTAATGATCTCTGTCCCCTCAAATCTCACCAAATTTACAAATAACACATGAGGTCATTGACCTCTTGAGAATCTTAACATCGACTTATAAAATTGTACAACGCCATCTAGCGAAATATACAGAATACAACAAATAATATATCTAACTTAATGCTACTTGAACATACCGCCCACCAAGGACATTATCGAAGAGTATGTCCTTAACCTTAACAATTGATCGAAAATGAACTAAACAATAATGTCATTGATGAGGTTTGAACATTACAATACGAACTTATGCACTATACACATCTATACACATCAATAAACTCAAAAACTAAACTTATTATATCTTCAATGAACTTACAAATGAAATGAACTTACTCGAGAACTATTGTTCGTATATAGCACGGGCTATAAGCTTAAATTATTTATCCTTATTATGTTTGTGAGTAAGTCACAAGAACTAGACAACAAGTATCTAACGGGACTTATTCATTGACCGGCAAAACACATAACTTTGATGTAGGTCGTTTCAAATTATTCCCCTTAACCTTCAAGGTGACTACGCGGGTTATATTGTCAGGCCCTGGATGTTTTTTAATTATTCGACCAAGTAACCAACGAGCAGGCGGTAAATCTGTTTCCTTGACCAGAACCACATCACCGATCTCTGGTTCAGGATTTTGAAAAGACCATTTATATCTATGAAACAGCGTGGTAAGATATTCTGCAGACCAACGCCGCCAAAAGTTCTGCAACATTTTCTGAATTAATTGCCAACGTTTAAGAGGACTAATGTATAACGTCTCATAGTTGGGTTCAGGGACTGTCACTAAAGGTTCACCTACTAGAAAATGACCCGGTGTCAACGGCATTGGTTCATCGATTCCTTCACCATTAATAACCGTCATGGGTCTAGAATTAAGACAAGCTTCGATCTGACTAAGCAATGTACTCATCTCTTCATAAGTCAGAGTTGATTCTCCTATAACCCTCTTTAAATGAAATTTAGTGGACTTCACAGCCGCCTCCCATAATCCACCGAAATTCGGAGCATGAGGCGGTATGAAGTGCCATAGAAAGTAAGGGCACAGCCCTTACTTTCTATAAATTCTGCAATATTCCGTTGTGTAGTAATAAATTCCTTTAGTTCTCTAGCAGCTCCCACAAAATGTGTTCCGTTGTCGCTCCATATCTGAGCACAATGTCCTCGCCGGGCTACAAAACGTCGAAAGGCCGCCAGGAAACCTTCAGTACTTAAATCACTCACGACCTCCAAATGTACGGCTCGAGTAGCCATACAAACAAATACACAAATATATCCCTTATATGCCTTATGCCCTCGACCCTTGGTCGTCCTCAGATGAATTGGACCAGCATAATCCAACCCACTGTGAAGAAATGCTCTTGTTGGAGTACATCGCGCCGGAGGCAGTGAGCCCATTAATTGGTTATTAGCCTTAGCGTTGTGTTTGACACACGTCACACATTTGCGCACATGTTGTCTGACCATGCTCTTCACTCCGACAATCCAATAGGCTGACCTTAAATATTGAATCATAAGTTGAGGACCCCCATGCAAAGTTCTCTCATGAGCATCTGCAACTAATAACCTTGTAAGATGATTGTTATGAGGTAGTATTATAGGGTGTTTCATTTGATCTGACAGAGGAGCTTCATTTAATCTGCCACCTACACGAAGTATGTCATCACTATCTAAATATGGGCATAAGGATCTGATTTTACTACCCTTGAATTTAATTTGCTTCTTATTCTTTATCTGCATGTACTCAATTTGAAATTCTACCTGCTGAAAATGTCTTATACAGCACTTTAAAGACTCTTCTAATTCTATTTTCTGTAAATAATTCGGTCTATCGCTTCTATGCTTAAATTTAATCAATCTTCTGCACAATGCTAAAACTCTCAGTAACCGCCATATAGAACTGAACTTTGTCCAGGGGAACCCTTCTTCTGCTATGACGACGTGAGATTTCACAGACTCTTCTAAAACAATATTCTCATTAATTTGTCGGGTATAAACTATGTTCAGATTATGCAGGAAATGTGGTCCACCAAACCAAAGCTGTGTCTCTGACAGCAAACGTGGTTGAACTCCTCGCGATGCGCAATCTGCAGGGTTGTCTTTAGATGAAACGTGGGCCCATTGATCCGAATCGAGAGTGGTTAAAATTTCCGACACTCGGTTCGCCACAAAGGTTTTCCACCTACTCGGATGACTGTTCAACCAAGAAAGCACCACCGTCGAGTCTGTCCAGGCATGGACATTGTTTTTCGGAATATTCATGGCTTTAGACACGTCTGCTAACAATCGAGCTAGTAAGACTGCACCACAAAGCTCGAGACGAGGAATACTGATCTGCTTGATAGGTGCGACCTTTGTCTTCGCTACTAACAAGGAAACACGTACTCTGTTTTCGCAATTAACCGTTCTAGTATAGACAACTGCTGAGTATGCTGTCTTCGAGGCATCGCTGAATCCATGTAACTCCACGCAGTTATCATTGCCGGTAATTCCTAGCCATCTAGGAACCCTTACCTTAGATAACTCTAACAGTTCTTGACGGTAGATCTGCCATTCTGTCCTTAAAAGGTTTGGCACATCTTCATCCCAATTAACTCCTGCCAACCAAAGTTTTTGAATTAAGACCTTTGCTAATATTATACTCGGAGCTAACCAACCTAATGGGTCAAATAAAAGCGCAATATCCGATATAATATTCCGTTTGGATACTTTACCAGTTATTGGAGCTAGCTGTACTGTGTATCTGAACTCATCTTCACAACGACACCAGGTGAGTCCCAATATTTTCGTACTTTCGAATATTTCTATTTCTTCCTGTTTGTTATCTTGTTTTGTATTTTTATTATCACTATCCTCATAGCACCTTAATTCCTTTAGAATGTTGATATTATTGCTGTTCCATTTTTGTAACTCAAATCCAGCTTTTCCCAATAAATCTTTCATTTCACTACACAATTTTTTTCCTTCTTCTACTGTTGAACAGCCTGTCATCATGTCATCCATATAAAAACAACTAGACACCCTTTCGGCTGCTACTGGAAACTGTTCACCATTATCCACTGCAACCTGATTTAACGCCTTTACCGCCAAGTAAGGAGCCGATGCGGTACCAAAGGTTACTGTTGTCAGACAGTAATCTTGTATCTCTTCCTTAGGATCATCTCGCCATACGATTCTTTGATATATAAAGTCTTCCTTGGCGATTCGGACCTGACGATACATTTTGACAATATCCGCTACGAGTGCTATGCTATTCGTTCTCCAACGAAGAACAATATGACGAAGATCTGACTGTAATGCAGGACCTATCATAAGCGTATCGTTTAGCGACACATCATTCTCGTTCTTACAGGAAGCATCAAACACTACACGTACCTTCGTTGTAGACTTATCATTTCTAATAACTGCATGATGCGGTAAGTACACAGCTTTGTTAAAATTATTGTCATTCCTTTCTATTTTCTTCATGTGTTCTAATTGTAAATATTCCTTAATAACCTGTGTATATTTTTCCTTAAAATCTTTGTCTTTACTAAATTTCCTTTCTAGTAACTTAAATCTTTTTACTGCTATTTCTCTACTATTACCACCTACACACGAGGGATTTTGTTCTTTAAATGGTAGTTTTACAATGTAACGACCATCTGCTGCCCTTTTGGTTGTAGATGCAAACAACTCTTCACATTTTTGTTCCTCTTCGGTCAATATCTTTCTCTCATTTGGCAAATTATCTTCGATTTCCCAGAACCTTTTCAAGACATCGGATTCACCCATTTGTACATGCATTGCCGTGATCTTATTTGTATTATTTACCTCACCCTTTCGACAAACTGTACCAGAAAGGATCCAACCTAAGCTGGTACACTGAGCTACGATAGATCCAGTTGGAGACCTTTTTACCCCGTCCTTTAATACTTTGCTGAACACTTCAGCACCCAACAAAATATCAATTTTGTTGGGCTTATTGAACTGTGGATCTGCTAATACTAATGTTTCCAGATCTACCCATTTCAGTGGTTCGAACTGTCTCTCTGGAAGATACGAGGTTATGTTCTTTAAAACATAAGCTTCAACCTGTATCTCAAAACTAGAATCGGCCAAAGACTGTAGTACTACCGTCACCATATAATTGGCAACAGACGTTTTTTCATTGCCGATACCAGAGATGATACTTCGGATTGGACGCCTCTTCAATCGCAACAACTGAACTGCAGCTTCTGTTACAAAAGAAGCTTGAGAGCCTTGATCCAATAACGCTCTAACTACCTGAAAATTGTGCGACACTGTCTGAGCTTTTACTAGCGCGGTTGCTAGTAGAACTTGACGAAGCTGTGCATTTTTTGTAGATAGACAAGATACTAAGGGCATATCCTTGTCCAAAGACTTAACCTCATCAGAAGGGTTACCCCGGTTATCTGAATGATCCTTTGACATGTTAGTTGGAACATATTTATGCAAAAGAGTGTGGTGTCTCTTGTCACACACACGACATGACCTTTGAATGTTACATTGACTTACGACATGGTTACCCCCTAGACAATTAAAACATATTCTATTCTCAAACACAAAATGCCTTCGTTGATCTACATCTAACTCTCTAAACTTTTTGCAAAAACACATTTTGTGTCGTTCTGTACAGTACTCACAACATAATTTAGCGTCAAAGTCTGTTTCATCGGTCGCTAGCATAACCCTTTGCCTTGATAAATTGGTGCCACGTGACTGTCCTAGATCCCTTTGAGGCTCCATAAACTCTAGTGCCCTAAAACGACTTTCTATAAACGATTTGAACTGATTTAAAGTAGGTAATTCGGTCGAACTATCAGTTGCAGCTTTCAACTCCCACTGCTTGCGAGTTTCCTGATCGAGCTTGGATGACACTATATGAATAACAATAATATCCCAGGTAGTCACATCAATTCCTAAATTAGCTAAGGCATTCATACAATCTGTTGTAGTATCTAATAAATGTTTGAGAGCTACCGATGACTCTGCACTAATACGTTTTTCATTGAACAGACGTTGTAAAATACTATTAGCCAAATGACGCTTGTTATTGTACCTGTTCTCTAACTGAGCCCAACAAATATCATAATTAGATGCGGTAATAGGTATTTGACGTAGTAATTGCTCAGCTTCCTCCCTTAAAGATGCCTTTAAATAGTGCAATTTTTGTACTTTATCTATATCCTTGTTATTATGTACGAGTGATGTAAAAAGATCCCTAAAACTTATCCACTCTGCGTATTTGCCCGAAAAAGTTGGAAGATTAATCTTTGGTAATTTAACATTACGTGATGTACTCACAATGGGAGATACCTGCTGCTGGGTATCGTATACTACTACTATACTTGATTTAATATCCTTTAATTCAGACTTGTAAATAATATATATTTCTTCTGTTTTTTCGTAAATCTCTGACGTAAAATATATACCTTTCATATCCTGTGCTGTCGCTTGTTTAATTATTTCTCTATGTGTATTATTAAACTTAGTCCAATGCTCTTCTAATGCCTCTAATCTGGTTTCTATATAACCTTGTGTAATTCTATCCTTTGGGGATTTTTTAAAATTAGTTTTAGCTTTCTCAATTCTATTTCTTGTATCAGTTTGCAAATTTAATAATGACTCCATTCTGTATATAAAATATTATGTACTAAACCACAACAACACAATATATTAGACCAAACAACAAGTAAATATAAGTTACAAACGATATAAAATATTTAACTTGGTTTACTAAATTTATTACCCTAAAAATTCTTTTAAGAGTTTGCACTACATCGATTAACATAACATAACTAATTACAACATTGTTCTAAGTATGTGTACAGGTACACACTACACTACAAACTACTTAACAAAAAATATTCTAAATCCCGTTACCTATCTCAAATTATTCTATGTGTTAAATTAAAAAGCTTTAAATTTGGGTATGGATTCCCCGTAAACACACTTAAACTATACAAAGTGCTAATCTACTGAATTTATTCTAAGTCCAAAAGGCTACAAAACATTCTAAGCTTACAAAAAAGAAATTTTTCTAAGTGTTTGAACTTCATAAACTTTGACAAAAAATCGGGCATAGGTTCCCCGTATGAGCACTTTTCTTAAAACTATTCTAAGTCTAAACTAAACTCTAAATTATTCTAAGTCCAAAATACTTCTGATTTTTCTAAGTCCAAGTACTTCTAAATTTCCACTCACTTGTGAACTTTTCAAAATAAAATAAAATAAAAGTACTCACAGTTGTCCAATGCACTCACACTTGTCTGCACTAAGTTTAAATTCCCTTGTATTTGTGGATCCGCTCCCACTGCCGGTTGCGCCTCTCTCACTATGTGGTCGCAGGGTTCCGTGTTCTGAATTCCACTTTCGCCCACCGTTGACCTCAGCTTGATCTTCAATACCGGGTGCCTTCACCAGCACCCTAGCGCCATCAGCAGCAATCCACCACTGTGTCGGCGCCGTTCTCCTCAAGGACTAGTCAGTAACCCCTGACTAATCCCTATCCGACTCGCAGGACCAATGTTTATTGACCGAGGTCGGGATGAACTGGGCGGGATATACTCCTACAGGATACTAAATAAAAAACCTGGTAGGATATATATCTGACCTATATTGGATCGGAACTAAGAGATAGCACTAATGATCTCTGTCCCCTCAAATCTCACCAAATTTACAAATAACACATGAGGTCATTGACCTCTTGAGAATCTTAACATCGACTTATAAAATTGTACAACGCCATCTAGCGAAATATACAGAATACAACAAATAATATATCTAACTTAATGCTACTTGAACAAATAGCATTCCTTAAATCTGCTCTCAATGAAGTCGTTGATTTCTATCGGGCACGATAGTTCACAGCCTTTATCCCATTTAACATCGTTAAGGAGTTTCATGAGTTTCTTGTTACTTATGCACGTTTTATAAACTGAAACATCCTGTATTGGTACACCGACACAAGCTAGTGCAATCGCACGGTGATCAGCCAGTGTGGTACCGATTGCCGACGTATATACGTCCTTTGAGTGAGACCGAACAAATATGTGGTCAATACATGTTTTACTCAACAAGCTATTACGAAATTCTATTCTGGTGTATTCTGTGATTCCACACAAAAGGCCTAGATTATGCAACGAGTTTTTATATGAATGTGTTATAGGAGTGCTGATTTTCAGGTCGATGTTAATATCCCCTAATAAAAGTAAGTCGGAGTGATTGGAAAGGTGTTTGAGTGCCGATTGTAGTTCGTGAATAAAATGTTTACTAAGGCTTGGCGGCCGGTAGACGGCGCATAGGTTTACCGTATAGTTTGACTGAGTCGTGATAGTACATAAAATATTTTCAAAGTGCCGAGTATTATATTGCTTTAAAACAGTTTTGTGTATATTTCTCACATATATTATGATATCACCACCCTTGCGACCATTTAGCAGGTTCGTTTGATAGCCTCTTAAATTAAAAAGGCAGCTTAAAGAATCGGAAATATTAACCTTGGATAAAATTATTACATCAATATCTTTGTTAGAAGAGCGAATACATTTCTCAAGGGCAGCAAAGTTTTTAACTATGGATTTAATGTTTATATGCATACAGAGTAAACTTATACAAGTATAAGGTATATTCTTTAAAAAGTTGTTAAGATTCATGCACTTAGTTAATTCGGTAATATCATTTGTGTATTTAATATCGACCATATTTTGAAAAAAAATTGAACAATAAATACAACTAATATATTAGTATATAATAAAATAGTTATGATGAATATTTATTTTCCAAGGTAAACCTGGTTCCCCGACTACTGGTACCTGAGACGGCGTGCGGTTTTAGTCGGTTCGAGTCCAACATTGCCACCGGTAAATGGTATCCGAAGGGATTTCCGCACAGAAAGAAAAAGGAATGAGGACTTAATTAGCCTTTCCAAAGGTTTTTTTTATTTTTTTTTTATTTATTGAATAGGAATAACAAACAGCTACAACATACAGTTTACAAAATAATCTAAACAATATAGCACTTATGCTATATTGTAGCCCACAACGTTATTCACAAATTAGCAAAGATAAGTATGGAATACAGTATTAAACACGCTCACATTTGTACATGTACAGGTTGGAATACTCATACATTAGTTTCTCAGTAGTAATTATGAAATTTATAACAAGGACTATTGTCAATGCGGTTATGTTATTTTAGCCTAAGTCTTTAAGTAAAAGGCCTTTAAACTTGCTCATTGAGCTGGCGAAAATATCAACATTAATAAATATTTTGTTGTAAGTATCTAACATGCGACGCATCGGCGAGCGGATACCAGTGTTGGTACGACATTTGTTCAATGAAAATAGTTTGCCTGCGCACACTTTACGTCTGTAAGACCTCCTGGGGACTGTATAGCATAGCATATTATTTAGTTCAGTGCAGTTAAATTTGTTGGTTGCGATTTTATACAGAGTTAAAGCCTCAATGTACTTTCGTCTCGAGTTGAGAGTCAATAGTTTATATTTAACTAGCAATTCATTATACGGCAAATAGAAACCGTGGCACCTATAGTGCATTGCACGTAAGTATTTACGTTGGACATTTTCAATGATATCTACATATTTGTTGTAGAAGGGGTTCCAGATCGGCACTGCATACTCCAATTGTGAGCGAACTAATGACCTATATAGATGCAAGTAGGAGCAAGGTCTTTTGAAGTCGTGGGTAGATCTCATAATGAACCCGTAAAGCTTATATGCTTTGTTGACTATGTTGTCGATATGAAGATTTAGGCAGAGTTTCGAGTCGAGTGTCACACCGAGATCTGTTATAGAAGTGACCTTACTAAGGGGAATATTTATTTATTTATTTATTTATTTGGGAAAACAAACAATAGTATAATGAGTATACATATGAAATCTTTGTAACTAAACTTAACTAATATACTACCCACTACATTTTCCACAGATTACCTTATAAAATAATTCCATTGTTAGCAGACATGAGCTGCTGCTGCCGCCGCAGTTTAATCAATAAGAAAAGCGGTTACTCAAAAGAAAACGTTGGTAACTGAGACAAATAAAGTTTCACTTAAACATACAATAGATAAATCAAAATTAACTTTTATTGCCTACTGCCGATCCTTTAGTACCGCTATTATGTCTCTTTTAAATTTAATCCTACTAACATGTAATATATCGATTGCACTAAAATGCTTATTGTATGTGTCAACTAAACGGTAAAGAGGCGAACGCAGACCAGAATTCGTTTTACAGCGTCTAGTCGCAAATAGGTGTCTGGCTCGCACACCCCGCCCATGGACTGTTCGAGGAACCAGGTAGCACAAACAATTCACCAAGTCAGGGCAATCAAATTTGTTGCGGCATACACTAAAAAGAGTCATAGAGTCAAGGAGAATACGTCTGGATTTCAATGTCAACATATCGTATTTCTTAAGGAGTTGTTGGTACGATATTTTTTTACTAAAACATCTATATTGCATAGCACGAAAGTACCTACGTTGGATCAACTCTATAGCATCGTTATATTTTGTATAGTACGGATTCCAGATAGGTACTGCGTATTCCAATTGCGGCCTGATTATAGATTTATATAAATATACGAAAGTGGAGGGACGGTGAAAGTCGCGAGTTGCCCTCATTACGAATCCTAACATTCGGTAGGCCTTATTGATAATATTTTCCACATGTGCATCCAGATGAAGTCCTGAGTCAAGATACACACCCAGGTCTCGGAGACACGTAACTTTATTGATGACGCTGTTATCCAGTCTGTAGTTAAAGCCAATTTTTCTTTTTTTTTTTTTTTGTAAATGTTATACTATGGCACTTAGACAGGCTAAGATGTAGTTTGTTAGCAGAGCAATATCTAGAAAAGCGGTCAAGATCATGTTGAAGTTCCAAACAGTCAAGCTCACTAGTAATGGTTTTAAAGACCTTTAAATCGTCAGCGTATAGAAGAAATTTAGAGTGTTTGAAACAGTCTTTAATGTCATTTATGAATAAGATAAATAACAAAGGGCCTAAAATTGAGCCTTGCGGGACTCCCGAGGTAACCTGGATGGAGCTGGACTCAAAGCCATTAATTACAACCTTTTGTGTCCTGTTTGTTATATAAGAGATAAACCATCGAAGTAAGTCCCCTCTGATACCGTTGTATGCAATTTTATTGAGCAACATTTTATGGTCAACTTTATCAAAAGCCTTTTGGAAATCAGTATATACCGCGTCAATCTGTCGCCTATTATCAATACCCTCAAATAGGTAAGTCGAAAATATTAGAAGGTTGCTAATACACGATCTGTCCTTGACAAAACCATGCTGTTCATCTATAATAACCCGCCGGATAATTGGGTAAATCTCATTATGAACAAGCTCCTCAAAAAGTTTGGAGAATGCCGACAATATAGAGATCGGGCGGTAGGTCTCCACATCATTTTTGGATCCACTTTTGTGAACCGGGATAATATTTGCACGTTTCCATGTGTTAGGAAAAACTCCATGTGAGAGACATTTGTTAAAGAGAATGAAAATAGGGTAACATATGGTGTTATACGTATTTTTTAAAAATATTGCAGGAATACCATCAGGACCAGGCCCCTTGGTTGGATCGAGCAATTTCAGTTCACTACGTATATTCTCTAAAGAGAAGTGTAAATTGGATAAGTTAATGTCATGATCAGAGCTTAAAGGAGTAGGTTCCCATGTATCAAGGTTCAATGTGGAGGGTTCATGTACTGAGTGAAAGAAATTGGAAAATAAGTTACATATTTCGATAGGATCATTAGCAAGGATTTGTTTTTAATGGATTGAGCAGGGTATTTTATTTGAGGATTTACGATTGGAGACGTATGACCAGAAAGATTTGATGTTTGTTTGTCTTCAACTGAGTTAATGTAAGTTTTAAGGCATTTATCTGCAACTTGTTTAAATTTGTGTCTATTGATAGAAAACGTTTCATAGTCCCTGACATGCCCATATTTTTTCCACTTTATCCATGCAGATGTTTTGTTTTTGTAAATACGAATTAGCGTTTTAGAAAACCAGATAGGAAATTTTATATCTCTATTTTTACGTGCCGGAGTGTGTGTTCTAATTATTGCATATAGTTTTTCGTAAAACATAGAGACTGCCTCATTGGGTGCTAATGTTTCAAGCAGACTGTTCCAATCAGCATCCCCTATATCTTTGTTTATATTTTCATAATTAGCTTTATAAAAGTTTAATGGATTCTGTACTTTATATGCTGAAATACGTGTAGATACGGGATTAATAAGTGGTATGTGTGCATAAAAAGCTGGGTGACTGTTGTCTATAGGTACAAAAGGAATGTCGGCGTTATGTACGACACAGTGTTTGTTGCAACAAAATAAGTCTAATAAGTGATTTTTAGAGTTGATCAGATTATTATATTGTCTTAAATTTAATTGTGAACAGAAGTACAAAAATTGACGAGATACGTTATTGAGGGGAGTACATTCCATATAGGAAGAATTTTGAACCCAATTGAGATGGGGCATGTTGAAATCGCCAGTCAAGATAACACTGTCAGCATGGTTATGGTCAAATACTACCAGAAGAGAATTGAGAAAATTAATGTAAACTTCATCTACAGTATTCGGGGGTATATAGGTTGCACATATTATGTGATATGCATCATTGGAGGAAGGGATTTTTACTATTATATGCTCAGGTAACATTAGGAGGGGTGATAACGAAACACAGGACGGCTTTAAGTCGCTAGCGACCGCTATAAGGACACCGCCCCCATCTTTTTTGCCTGTAACAAAGCGATTACGGTCACATCTGAATGTTAAGTATCGGTCATCAATAAATTCGTTATCAGAGATGTCTGGCGTTAGCCAGGTCTCCGTTAGAACAATCACATCGTATGCATGCGCCAATATGTTCAGATATAAGGTGTTCATCTTTGTCCTGATTCCTCGACAGTTTTGATAATAAATTGATATATTAGCCATTATTTAAATTAGAACTATCAATAGTATTAATTATTAGCAGTAATTTATTTTTAAAATATTGAAATATTGCATTTAGCGCAATCGACATCATTTTTTCCACATAGGTTACAGGGGTAGTAGGTAAGGTACATACATCATAAATATAGCATCTCAGTAATAACACATGGACCGGCGGCAACTCTCCAAGACAATAAGCATATCCAACAAGCTTCGTATAAAAAATAATATTGAGAACCATTGCATGGTAAGATATGAAAAAAAATAAAACTAAAAGGCGGAAGCTTGTTGAACGCGACATGTTTGTCACAATTTTAAATCGTTTATGCAACAGCACAGACGATTTTACTAGGTATGTCAGCCTCTGTACGTATAGCATAGGTAGCAGAATCGTCCCTTTCCTTGACCAAGATGGTAGCATTTCGGACCCACACGTATTTGAATTTTTTCGCCTTGGCAGCCTCGCGACACTTACGAAACAACTCTTTGTTGCGAAGAGTTAAGTGTTCGTTCACGTAGATACGGCAAGGAGTCCCCGCCAGGCCAAGGCGGTCAGATGTCAGACCCCTCGATAATCGATAGGCACTTAGCATGTTGTCACGCAGCAATCGGGATGCAAACTTAGCTATTATGTTCTTAGGGCGTGTATTCTTCGCATGTGCGTGCGGGACACGATGTATAGCAACTATATCACGCTGGGGTAACGATATATTAATTGCCGATGCTATTGAATTAAGCAGAGTGACTAGGTTTTCACCCCGTTTTTCAGGCAGGTTACATATCTCTATATTACATTGTCTTGCCTGCTGTTCCAACACATCAATCCTATTTTCCAAGAAAGCTATGTTGGCAGCTTCAGAATGACTAATCCTTGCCTCCATATCAGCAATACGTTTCACACCATCATTATAGTTCTCAGCGTTAAAATTTACTGATGATTTCAACTCTGATATTTCATTACACAACTCCGCATATTGGGACTGCAACTCAGCGACATCAATTTTAGTAGTAGAGAACTCCGTACGCAACTCTTTCACGTCATTGGAAATTTGTGAGGTGGCGGAGGACAGAGTGTTGAACTCCTCTCTAAGAGAAGCAATGTTCATATTTATATTTAAGAACTGATTATTTATATCGGCGCGCAATTCAGTTATGTTTTTTTTTACTTCCCTGGATAATTCAGAGATAGCTACAGTCAGTTCACATTCAGGCTGCTTCCTTTTTCTATGGGTGACATTTACACCAGATTCATCCTTCGCAAGATCCGGATATGAATGAGCTCTATTCGGAGAACAAGACATTATGCACAAAAATGAATAAAGACTTCACCGAAAAATAATTTCACTGAGAAAGGTAGCACTGAGCTATTTCGCAGTCCGTATAACATGCACAAGTGGCCGAGCGCGAAACAGCGCCGCGTCCGTCGCCGCGAACAACGCAACCTCGGGTTCAAACCCCACCGAGCACAATCACTTTTTGAGATTTAATAACGATGCTCTTTCGTCACCGAACAAAAGGGACAGCGCGCTACAAAGACCAAGATGGCGCAGGCAACTTATGGGGCACACCACAGGATAATACGAGAGGCACCGATAACACAATTCACAGCACTGCAAAAAGTCAGAAACCGCTAACATAAACACGAGTTTGCAAAGTTTGTAGTTAAAACTAATAACATTTTTATTTTTTGTGTAATTTAAGTACTTACATTTGGGTAAGCTTAAGTAAAGTTTGTTATTATAACAGTAGGTTGTCAGTCGGTCCAAGTCCTGTTGAAAAAGGGCACAATCCTCGTAATTTGTAATGGGATTATAAACTTTGAGGTCATCAGCATACAGGAGGTATTTAGTATTAAGAAAACATTGATTTATGTCGTTTATAAAAATAATAAACAGTAGAGGGCCAAGAATTGAGCCTTGTGGAACTCCGGAAGTGGCTTTTATGATGTTTGATTGGAAGCCGTTAATCACAACCCTTTGACAGCGGTTCGTAACATAAGAGCAAAACCATCTGAGCAGGTTGCCGCGTATTCCGTTATATGCAATTTTATTTAATAGTATTTCATGATCCACTTTGTCAAAGGCCTTCTGAAAATCAGTGTAAACAGCATCCACTTGAACTCGATTGTCAATGTTGTCAAATAGAAAGCTGGTAAAATTTAAAAGATTTGTGGTAGTTGATCGGTGTTTGACGAAGCCATGTTGTTGTGGTATGATTATGTTGTGAAACGCTGGGTATATTTCGTCGTGTACAAGTCTTTCAAAGAGCTTTGACAAAGCGGACAAAATAGATATCGGTCGGTAATTTTCAACGTCACTCTTAGATCCACCTTTGTGTACGGGAGTAACATTGGCACGTTTCCAGGCAGCGGGAAACACCCCCTCTGAGATGCATTTATTGTAAATTAAAAACAAAGGCTTATAAATATACGATGAAGTCATTTTTAAGAAGTGTGGAGGTATGCCATCGGGTCCAGGTCCCTTAGACGGGTCCAAGGATTTAATAGCTTCAAGGACCTTTTTTTCACTAAAACGGAGGTTACAGATATTCAAATCATTGTCACAAGAGTCTGGAGGAGGTCTCCAATGTTTAAAGTTAGTTGTAACTGGTTCATATACCAAGAAGAAGAAACTGGAAAATAAATTACAGATGGTTTTTGGGTCACTAGATTCCACGTCACTGTAGTATAGCTTAGCAGGTATGCCGGGTTTATCTTTACGGTTCGAAATATAAGTCCAAAATTGTTTAACACTGTTGGTTAAGTTGTTCTCCACAGAGGTAATATATTTATCAAAACATTCGTCGCACTTCACTTTAAATCTGGCCCTGCACTGAGTATATGTTTCATAATCTGAGACATTTTTGTACTTTTTCCATTTAATCCAAGCCTTTTGTTTTTTTTTAAGTGTGTGGATTAAAGCGGGTGAAAACCAAACTGGATATCTTGAGGAACGACAGCCCGCTAAAGGTGTGTGTTCCTCAATTATGCTGTATATTCTTCTATAAAATTTGTTTACGGCTTCTTCCGGATTCAACTGACTGAGGAGTTCATGCCAATCAGTCTTTTCGATTTTAAGGTTAATGTTTTTATAATCAGCTTTATGGAAATTATATTTTTTTAACGGTTGTCTGTTCATAGGTTGTTTGATAATGTCTAGATTGAATTTACACGTAAAAGGGGGATGATACGAATCAATGGTTGACAAAGGGTGCGATATACAATTAATTTTACAATTATTATTTGATAGGAATAAGTCTAGTACTTTTCCCTTAATGTTCTTAAGAGTGTTATATTGACAAGCGCTTAAAAAGGATATAAAATTATTTAGATGTGTAGAGGTTTCACTCAAGCCATTACGCTGAGATGTACATAAAGATTTATCCGTAGAAGTTGGTGTCAACCAGTTGATTTCCGGCGTATTGTAGTCGCCAGCAATGTAGAAGCTTTCCACAGTCTGTTCACTTAACAGATCCTGTAATAATTCAAAATGCTCTGCATACACTGACGCAGGCGTTTTGGGTGGGATGTACGCAGCGCTAAAGACATGACGATTAGGTTTATTGATGCTAGGTATCTCGACCATGACGTGTTCAATGTGCTTATGCCAAGAAAAGTTATTTGGAGGTGAGTTAAGATTTATATCCGATGGGTTGAGTGATCGCAAGATTGCAATGAGTACACCACCACCGTCAAGCTTGTTTGTACTAGAACGATCACGGTCACAGCGAAATACAGCGTAACGAGAGTCAATAAATTCGTTGTTGTAAATTGCCGGTATCAACCAGGTTTCTGTTAAAATTATGATGTCATAATCAAACATAAGAATATTTCTGTAAAGAGTATGCAGTTTCGTTCGGATACCCCTGCAATTTTGGTAATACATACATAAATGCTTATCCATCGCTGATCATCTTATTATTACAAACATAATATATTCCATTTACATGTATAAAGCGTATGTGGCCGCTAGATGAATAATTCCTAAATTTGTATAACAATGCAGTGATAAGTGCCAACTGAAGTTTATTATCCACCCAACAGTGTACGCAGACGAGTAAGAGAATAAACCGTGCCAAGTTATCCCTATAGAGATCTGTATTTTCATGGTCGTACGAGCATGCAAGCCCTACCACAAAGTAGCTCAACATTACATAATCCAATGAAATTATCAAGAATTTTATTTTCTTGTTACGTAGAAACCCCCTTACCGGGACAGATCTATGCAACTCACACAGTAAATAAGTCATTGATAGCATGCAAGTAGATAGACTGGTAACAATCAGTAAACAAGCTCTTGAGAGAACAATGATATACATTTTTATAAGCACATTCATAACACAAAATAAAGTTGAGGTGAATTGAATTTGAGAGCAGTATGTAACACGTAAGTGGTTAAGCGATGATAGTATTACTTGATGCAATATTTGTTTTAGCCTCAGAGTTATGTTTAATTTTGCAAATATCATCTTCGGTACGAACTGCAAATGAAGCGATGCCTTCACGCTCTCGCACCAAAACCGTTGAGTTTTTAATCCACACGTATTTAAAGCTGTGTTCCCTGGCTGCTTCCTTGCATTTTCGAAATAACTGCTTGGTTTTCAGTGTGAAATGCTCGTTTATGTAGATTGTAGCTGGTGAACCTGAAATGCCTATTTGGTCGGTTACAAGAGGAGTTTTATACAAACGGTAGGCGCTTAGTAGATTGTCTCGTATAATGCGTGTTGGAAATTTCACAATTATGTTCTTTGGCCTATTATTAGCTTGATGAGCACGCTGGACTCGATTGATAGATATAATATCTTTCTGTTATATAGGGAAATTTATACTATTTGATATCAGTTCCACCACGTGAATTAAGTTTTCGCTGCGCCTTTCAGGGATGTTACAAATCTCGACATTGCAATTCCTTGCTTGTTGTTCTAATGCATCGATTTTATTTTCCAGATTCTTGATTATCCGCGAATAAGCGGAACCATCACGGACAGTGGTCTCGAGACGTTCATTTATGTACTTTGTGTATTCTTCATGCTCTTTTCCTAAAAGTGCAACCTTATTTCTCATTTCCTCGTAATCTTTATTAATGTAGATCATGGCCTCCTGAATGTCGCTGTTAGATTTTTGTATTGTAGTGCATTGTAATTTCAGGTCTGTAATATCAGTAACCAATTTGTTCAAAACCAAATTCTGCTCCTCTTTCCATGTGACAAGCATTTCTCTGATTTCGTTTTTGAAGGTCTCTAGTATTTTATCAATGTCCTGATTTGAACTGGTCTTAGGCGATTCAACTCGAGGTCGTTTCTTCCTTGCGGTAACACCTGTCCCTTCTTTGTTCGATTCCGCCGCCACTAACACAGGACTTGTATTAGCATTATCTTTAGGGGTATGTGGTGGCGTACGTTTCAAGGGCATAGTTACATTAATCAAGACGGGCGCACAGTATATTTTGATCAGACAGTATTTATAATTAATGTGTAGTGTTAAAGAGCACACTAATAAAGGCCCTGGTACAAAATGCTTAATAAAACTATATTAATACTTTCTATCAAAAGCACACCAACAAATGCCCTCTCTGAGTTTTGTGCATTCTATGGCGTGTCCAAAAGGGCGCAAGTGCGCGGTATAGCGGGGCGCTTACGCGTTCGCCCCAGTTTTTTATAAAAGTTGATATGATGGGTATGCTAACAAAAGTTTCTTGTTCTTCCAGACACAAATCTGCCCAATTTAGCTCTTTGAGAGTTAGTACTGTGATTATTTCCTTACTTACAGTTAGTGTGTAGGTTGTGCAGGAGATTTCGCACTGATTCCACTGTGTATTCCTCAAATAAAACCACTTAAAACTTTTTATATCACGGAGCGTAGTGACAGCAACTTATCAATATAACGTAACGTACGTAAGGTTGTTGGTATTTCTTTGCTCGACCAGATCTTTCCGAATATACTTAGATGGCTCTATAGGTCAGCGAACTGGGATGGGATGAGCTCCTTCTTTGCGTCCTACCCATGGAGTCAGGTCTGTTTCTTGCCGGATGAACCCACCAGCGTTGCCGATTCCTTCACTCATGTAGTACTTCAGGGCATGAAGCTTTTGTTTTTGTTTTTTTTTTCATTTAAGAAGACAACTCCCGCATTAGGAATATATTCTGTGTCGCGGAAGACTTTACAAACATAGATGAAATGGACACAAAGAACACCCAGACTCAGAACAACAATTTGTGGAACACACAAAGTGTCGTCCCATGTGGGGATCATACCCACAGCACTCAGCGTAGTAGTGAGCGGCATCGCGAATGCTAAACTACTACGCTAACCGTGCAGTCAGCACTATTCGTTCCTTCTACATCAATTCCCTGGTTCATCAATTCTAAGCCCTGGTTCACAGATCCTGCAAAACGGCGTCCAGCCGAAAGAGGGAATGCTACCAAGCATGTGAAAATGCAGCAACGGCAGGCGATGTGCATACCAGCAAGCTAAAAAAACAATATAACTTTGCCTCCAGATCCCTTAAAAGAGACATTGCTAAGGCGAAATCGGAGCACATCAGCCGGATCGGTGAGAGACTATGGGACTAATCCCACCCACACGCCCACCACTGTAACTCCTGTACACCAGGATCCACAGCAGTGACCCACGAACACACTCGGGAAGTCCCAGGAAGAAATTAAACTGTCTTGGAACCCGCAACGAAATTAATCAGAAGAAAATTGGAGGAGTTGGAAATACAGTAAATCCACTTCCCTCCTTAGCAAAGCGGGAGACAAAATGAAGTAAAATGGACATACACCCTTTTAAACAGGGAAGCACCACGGCCACAAATATTACGGGTCCTACGTGAGCTATGTTTGATTTCTATAATATGTATGGCAGAATCACCTAAACGCACGGAAATTCACCCTAGTTGACACAAGATCCCCATAGTATACCGCCCCAGATGTCACCTGCAAGCTATTCAGCATTAGATTACGTTCATTATACCAAAGACTACATTCCCAGAGGATATGATGAGCAGACTGTTCATAGTGAGAGTTTGGTGTTGAGCATTGACACAATGGTGACTCGACTAATTTAAATGAATAAAGCTTGCTCTTAAAGTTACCATGACCCGTAAGAAATTGAGCGACACAGTGATCCACCTCAAGCTATATCCTCGACAACCGTTCGCGAACAGATGGAAAGAATTGGTAAAGATGGCGCCCCTTGGATGATTCATCCCAGCGTTGTTGCCATTCGTCTATGAGGTCATTATAGACATCGGGCTGCTGTTGAAGCAATCTTGTAATTTTACCGCGATCCCGCGCGCCCAAAAAATCGCATTCCATATTTTGTTGTCTTGAATAGTACATGGCTGCACGTCTCTGCACCTCGAGATCGACCGGAAGCACACCCGCCAACACCGGCAAAGCCTCGGTGCTAACCGTCCTATATGCCTTACACAAGAATATCAGTGCAAGTCGTTGGCCTTGTAACAGTTTGCGACGGACAGCGCCTACGGTCGCCCTATCGGCCCATACAGGTGCACCATAGCACATAGAACCTAAATAAGTAGCTCCGTATATGATCTTTAATGTATTAAATGATAGACCCCATGTCGCAGTTGATATCCTTGTCAATGCACAGAAACTCTTTTTAGACTTTTCATTAACTATTTTAATATGTTCGATAAATGAAAAGTTTCTTTCTAGAACTAATCCTAGGTAACACACTGAGGTTTTATTTTTTACAGTAACATTGTCAAATCTAATGCTTGGCGGTGATTTAAGGTTACCTTTTAAAAGTAGCTGGAAGGTTTTGTTGGGTGCAAAAGTTAAGCGATTACGTTCACCCCATTGAGATATCAAGTTCAAACATCTATTGGCTGATCTCTCAAGTCCCGCCCTAGTATCAGATTCCACCAGTAATAAGCCGTCATCAACATACGCGTTCAGAATACATCCGGATGGTATTGGTATCGCAAGAAAATCGTCGAAGCCGATATTCCACAAGTATGGACCTAGCACCGATCCCTGAGGACATCCCATTGTAAGCGCCTTCGACACAGAATGATGACCAAGTCTTACTTTAGTTGTACCTTGTGAAAAGTACGAAGAGATAAGGGAATAAATATTTTTAAAGCACCCTCGTGATTTTAATTTCAGCAACAGCATGGGCCACCATGCGTTGTCGAAGGCGCCAGATATATCTAAGAAAATAGCCAGCACGTATTGAAATTTTAACTCTGTGACAAACTTTCTAACCGATATAACAGCGTCAGTTGTCGATTTACCCAACGTAAATCCAAATTGTCTATTATGAAATTTGACTCCACCTGGCAGAAGCCGGGGCACTACAAGATGTTCTAAAAGCTTTCCTAACGATGGTAACAATGTGATTGGTCGGTAGGATTTAGGATCATCCGGTGGCTTGTCGCCACTTTTTGGTATTATACGAATATTACCGCACCGCCATATACGAGGAAATATTCCTTCAGCAATGCAACGTTTAAAGACAGTGGAAATCGTGTCACCCGAAAGTTTACAAGCTTCTTTTATCATTTTGTTAGATATTTTATCATCGCCCGAAGCCTTGTTTAGCGGCAAGGATCGAATGATACCGAGAAATTCGTCTGAAGATGGTAAATCAGACATTGAAGACAGTGGTGGTTCGATGGCCCACTGCCTGATCTGTCGGTGATGATCAGTGTCGTTTTCCGGCCGATCGTCAGGTACAAGTGATTCTAAAAGATATTCTGCCTGCTTCTGATATCGTATCCCTGTTAGCAATAAAAATCCTTTAGCAACGAAACGAAGTTAGCGAATTTTGAGCGACAAATGGAGGGTATCGCGAATCAACAAACGAGTTTAACGTACGCGGACAAACTTAAGCTTCGCTTACCACCTAAATCTGCCCCGTGCCCGGTATCTTCTGAAGCGCGCGTTCCTAGGCCTTGTGTTATTGCCTATCCCACTACGGAACGCTTAGCGGACTATGCGACCTCGTCAGCAACGAAACAAGGTCTCATGAAGGCTATTAAACCGAGCGATGAGGGTTTCCAAATTGTAGGCGTTAAAAAAACCTCTAAGGCAGGCGTCGTGTTACGTGTAGCTAACGAACGGCAGCTTAAGAAACTGGAATCTGTAGACGCCAATAAATCAGTAGGGTTACGATTGGAAAAACCGAAAGTCCGAAAGCCCCGCATAATTGTAAAAGACGTACCCGGTTCTATGGAAGATCGTGCCTTCCTAACAGCCTTATACCGTCAGAATATCAAGGACGAATTAAAATTAAGTGAGAACGATTTTATTAAGTCAACCAAAATTGTTAGGCATCGTGAACTAGAAAATGGGCATCAATGGATAGGCTTAGAACTAGAGGCAGCAGTTAGGAAACATATAGCCAACACAAAAGATAAACTTTATATAGACTGGGCCACATGTAGATTCATAGACGATATAGAAGTAGTTCGTTGCTTAAATTGTCAGCAATTCGGTCATGTACAAAAGTTTTGCACCATTAAAACCCCTACTTGTGCTAATTGCGCCGCCGCACATGAAACACGAGCTTGTTCAGATAAAGACACACCAGATTTTAAGCCCACGTGCGCACAGTGCAAGCGGTTCAAAAAACCATCTGACCATCGATGCGGCTCACACGACTGTGCCACATACAAATTAAAACTGGAACAGCTAATATTAAATACCAATTACTGAATAGTTTAATTTAAAAAAAAAAAAAAAAAAAAAAGTTTATAGAGTAACTTACTAAGTGATGGATAATATTTCAATAGGCCAGTTAAATCTTCATAACGATAAAATAGCTACATCAGAATTAGACCGTTTAATATTAGAACAAAAGTTAGACATTGTCCTTATACAAGAACAATATCAGAGCGCTCGCTTGCGTCGTAATGTAGTACAGCTTGACTGCCGTTCGCAGGCTGGGATATATGTTGCAAGTTCTAATTTTACGGTAACATCTTTGCGTAATCTTATGACATCACACTGCGCCGTTGCTGGGATCTCATCCTCTACCTGTAAGGTTTACGTAGTGAGCTGCTATTTTCAATATTCACATCCTATTGATCCTCACTTACATCACTTACGTTACGTCTTGCAGTGCCTCGTGGGACATAAAATTATCATTGGCGCTGATGTCAATGCGTCATCTTCATTATGGTATGGCAAGTTGCGTTCAACCGACACGGTTCGACGTGGTGCGGTTGAAGATTTCATTGCAGAAATGAATCTTATTATTCACAATACCCCCGATTCACCCATTGGGTTGCAAAAAGTTGGTGGTGCACCAACTTTTTGCAACCTAATGGGTGAGTCTTCTATTGACGTGACGCTTACGCGCGGCGACGTCTCGATATCCGGATGGCGTGTCCTTCCGGACGCATCCTGTAATGATCACCGCTTGATCGTGTACGAATTCATACCAAGGGTTGCACAGGATCCACAAAGGGCTCCCTATAATTTTAGATATAAAACTAAAGGTGCGAACTGGGCTTTGTTTGGTTCACTCTTTGCAACTCATACCAAAGACTTCAGTCGCAGTAGTTTATCAGCTGAGGAAAGCGCAGAAATACTATCAGAAACTTTCACATACTGCGCTGATGTATCTATTGGTCGCGGATCTATCACTAACACTCGTAGATGTGATTGGTGGAATGATAGATTAGCCGACCTACGTAGAAGCTACCGGAAAGCTCGTAGAAAGTTAAACACTATTAAAAAACATAACGTAACAGGAGATTTGTACAATAATGCTCTCATTGCTCTTAGAGTTGCCAGGTCCCACTACAGAGCTGCTGTGGAAAAATCCAAGGGAAACTTAATTCATAAACTTGTTGATAAACTCGATAGAGAGGGCCCGTGGTCACCTTTGTATCACGAATTTAAGGCAAATAGATCAATCGACCTTGCATACATACAGAACATCAAAATTAATAACAGATATACCACAGGAGTAGAACAAACAGCAGAATATCTTTTAGAATCACTTGTACCTGACGATCGGCCGGAAAACGACACTGATCATCACCGACAGATCAGGCAGTGGGCCATCGAACCACCACTGTCTTCAATGTCTGATTTACCATCTTCAGACGAATTTCTCGGTATCATTCGATCCTTGCCGCTAAACAAGGCTTCGGGCGATGATAAAATATCTAACAAAATGATAAAAGAAGCTTGTAAACTTTCGGGTGACACGATTTCCACTGTCTTTAAACGTTGCATTGCTGAAGGAATATTTCCTCGTATATGGCGGTGCGGTAATATTCGTATAATACCAAAAAGTTGCGACAAGCCACCGGATGATCCTAAATCCTACCGACCAATCACATTGTTACCATCGTTAGGAAAGCTTTTAGAACGTCTTGTAGTGCCCCGGCTTCTGCCAGGTGGAGTCAAATTTCATGATAGACAATTTGGATTTACGTTGAGTAAATCGACAACTGACGCTGTTATATCGGTTAGAAAGTTTGTCACAGGGTCAAAATTTCAATACGTGCTGGCTATTTTCTTAGATATATCTGGCGCCTTCGACAACGCATGGTGGCCCATGCTGTTGCTGAAATTAAAATCACGGGGGTGTTTTGAAAATATTTATTCCCTTATCTCTTCGTACTTTTCACAAGGTACAACTAAACTAAGACTTGGTCATCATTCTGTGTCGAAGGCGCTTACAATGGGATGTCCTCAGGGATCGGTGCTAGGTCCATACTTGTGGAATATCGGCTTCGACGATTTTCTTGCGATACAAATACCATCCGGATGTACTCTGAACGCGTATGCTGATGACGGCTTATTACTGGTGGAATCTGATACTAGGGCGGGGCTTGAGAGATTAGCCAATAGATGTTTGAACTTGATATCTCAATGGGGTGAACGTAATCGCTTAACTTTTGCACCCAACAAAACCTTCCAGCTACTTTTAAAAGGTAACCTCAAATCACCGCCGAGCATTAGATTTGACAATGTTACTATAAAAAATAAAACCACAGTGTGTTATCTAGGATTAGTTTTAGAAAGAAACTTTTCATTTATCGAACATATTAAAATAGTTAATGAAAAGTCTAAAAAGAGTTTCTGTGCATTGACAATGATATCAACTGCGACATGGGGTCTATCATTTAATACATTAAAGATCATATACGGAGCTACTTATTTAGGTTCTATGTGCTATGGTGCACCTGTATGGGCCGATAGGGCGACCGTAGGCGCTGTCCGTCGCAAACTGTTACAAGGCCAACGACTTGCACTGATATTCTTGTGTAAGGCATATAGGACGGTTAGCACTGCGGCTTTGCCGGTGTTGGCGGGTGTGCTTCCGGTCGATCTCGAGGTGCAGAGACGTGCAGCCATGTACTATTCAAGACAACAAAACATGGAATGCGATTTTTTGGGCGCGCGGGATCGCGGTAAAATTACAAGATTGCTTCAACAGCAGCCCGATGTCTATAATGACCTCATAGACGAATGGCAGCAACGCTGGGACGAATCATCCAAGGGGCGCCATCTTTATCATTTTTTTCCATCGGTTCGCGAACGGTTGTCGAGGACATGGCTTGAGGTGGATCACTGTGTCGCTCAATTTCTTACGGGTCATGGTAACTTAAAGAGCAAGTTGTATTCATTTAAATTAGTCGAGTCACCATTGTGTCAATGCTCAACACCTAACTCTCATTATGAACAGTCTGCTCATTATATCCTCTGGAAATGTAGTCTTTGGTATAATGAACGTAATATAATGCTGAATAGCTTGCAGGTGACATCTGGGGCGGTATACTATAGGGATCTTGTGTCAACTAGGGTGAATTTCCGTGCGTTTAGGCGATTCTGCCATACATATTATAGAAATCAAATATAGCTCATGTAGGACCCGTAATATTTTGTGGCCGTGGTGCTTCCCTGTTTAAAAGGGTGTATGCCTATTTTACTTCATTTTGTCTCCCGCTTTGCTAAGGAGGGAAGTGGATTTACTGTATTTCCAACTCCTCCAATTTTCTTCTGATTGATTTCGTTGCGGGTTCCAAGACAGTTTAATTTCTTCCTGGGACTTCCCGAGTGTCATAACTCGGTGTGTTCGTGGGTCACTGCTGTGGATCCTGGTGTACAGGAGTTACAGTGGTGGGCGTGTGGGTGGGATTAGTGCCAATAAAAAAAAAAGTTAATGTCTAATTGGTTACGAGACAGCTCTTGACGCTGTTTTCCAATCCCTAAAGACTTAAGAAATTTCCAGACTTTAGCTGGATCACCGTTTTGTACGGAGCTATGAATATGTTGGCGTTGTACATTCCTACACACCTTGTTGCATTGATTTCGCAAATGTATATATTTTTCTTTGTTGTAATCCGACGGTCTAGCTTTATATTTTGATTTTGCCGCTGCTTTGCGATTAATTAGTTTTTTTATTTCATCTGTAAGCCAAGGTGATGGTAGATGTCTCAGCTTAACAGGTCGAACCGGTGCATGTACGTCATAGAGTGCTACCAACTTATTGTTAAATACTTCAATCATTTTATCAGTGGATGATGCTGACAGAAGAGGGACCCAGTCGATCTTCTCTGCATCTTTTTCAAGAAGATCACGATCCATACCACTGAAATTGCGCTGCATTAGAAGTCTCGACTTTGCCTTACGAGGACGGGTTTTGTATGAAAGAAAGAGAAGGTCATGATAAGAAAATTCGTCTGCCAAGCATTGTCCATGTTTGGCAACGCGATCGGAATCATTCTTCAGTAGGCAAGTGTCAAAGTCACCCATAATAATAGTTTGACTATACAATGGCAATAGGAATTGTAGGATTTTCTCGAAGGAGGAAAAGAAATTGACACGTAAAGAGGGACAGTAATAAACGCTTAGTAATAATTTTAAATGGCGCAGCTCGACCTCCATGAATAAATGCTCGCTAGCGTTTGATGGGGGTGGTTGTGAGGATATACTAACCATCTTGTGGGGTATATGATGTCGGAGATAGATAGCAACGCCACCGCCACCACCTGTAGTTCGATCATTTCTTATTAGTGTGAAACCAGGCAAAGAGTAAGAGGATGAAGGAAGACAGGGCTTAAGCCATGACTACGAAACAAGAATAGCGTGAATATCCTTGCAGTCAAGATTTGTCAGCATATCGGGGAAGTGAGCGAGAATACTCTGCGCATTTAAATGAATGACATTGAAATTTGTTGTAGCATCGGAAAATTGACGCTGAAGTGTGTCAGCCAGTGGTGAAATACAGACGAAACTGTCATTGTCATCACTACCGAGCGAATAAAACTCTTCACTATCACTCATAGAGGTCATAAGACTCAATCATGTATAAAAATAAAATATAAAAATAAATATATTGTGTTCATTCTTGTTCATTCCCTGTTCATCCTTGTTATGCCTTAACAGAAGTACTCTGAAGTTAGATGTTACAAAAGTTCTTACTAAAATAAACTACAACTCTCTAGATGCAGTTATGGAAAGTCTAGACTACGCATCCGTTTCATCTATGACGGATCCAAACGATGCAACAAATAAATTTATTACACTGACTAAAACTGCAATTGATAGCTGCACCACAGAATTAGGAATATCCGCTAATAAAAGAACACTAAAACCATTACTTCGGGATTACTAAAGTGCATTCGAAACCGAGACCTACTACATAAAAAAGTTAAGCAATCGCCAGAAAATCTCACAACTTTTATTACCTACAAACGATACAGAAAATTTTGCACAATTCTTCTTAAACAAGCTAAAAGGCAATATGATTCATAAGAATTAAAAAAGGCTATAAATAACCCAAAAAAGCTTTGGGATTGCATAAAAACTATTACAAACACAGCGAAGACAAAACACACATACTCACAATTATTAAAAGCTTCATCATCATCAACTCAGGCTTGCAATGTCGTTAATGAGTTTTTTGTGAATACAGGCAAGACTCTTGCAGAGAAAATGGACAAGACCGAAACTCTGTCTCACCTTACACTCCCACAAACACCTAAATTTGGAAATTCCTTTGATCTAGAGAATACTGACCGACGAAATGACCGACTGACTAACGAAATTGTATCAGTTAATTACACGTTGACATCAAATGCCGCTACAGGCTGGGATGGTATTTCTTCCGTGTTCCTAAAGCGATATGTCGGCATCCTACATCATGCCATATATTCAATCTTTGCTTTAACAACGCCATTTTTCCCACTTCTTTCACTAAGGCAGCTATTCATCCCATTTTCAAGGGTGGCGATGGGAGCCTAGTCAATAACTACCGCCCTATAGCCGTACTTACTAGTCTGTCGAAGGTACTCGAACGATTAATTAATAATAGACTCATTGATATGTATGCTAACAAATTAAACAACCGAGTATGTATCGTGCTGATTTATTACTAAGTAAATGCAGAGGGCGCGCGCTGCGCTCGGAGTGCGCTGACGTCATCCGGTACACACAATGCACATATATATCAATCCCTCCACATTAATTTTAAAACCTTTAACAAAACAAACAATATTATACACATAAACAATATGATATAAACTTAATTAAAAATAAGGCTTATAATCTACAGGCTTCCTATGACGTATGGACCTTCCTGTAGGTGTGGGCGTCGATGTTGGCGGAACGCTCGGTGAACCGTGCGTGCAAAACCGCAAAGCCGTGCAAAACAAGGGTGAACCCTTGTTTTGCACGGCAGTTAATTCGCCCTGGGCGACCTGCACTGGCATAGAATATGCCGGTGCTGACGGTGGCGACGTTTGCGTTTCGCCAATTTCTCGCTCATTCTCATCCCCACTACAAATTACCCATTCAGGGGTGTGATCATGGACATCACTATCTTGTGAAGATGATCGCACCGTATTCCTGTCGATTTCAATGACTTCGGTATTAACACTTGGCCCGACAGGAATACGTTGTCCTTTATATTTTAAAAGCTGGTCCACGTGGCGTATACATTCTCTGTGCTCATTGAGTACATATACCTTGTACATTCTATTTCCTAAACACTCTTTAATTATACCTATTTCCAAATTTCCCTTCTATCACTGTACCAACGAGTCCAAGTGTAATCACCGACTTCGAAATGTCTCCTGCAGACAACAAACGATGAATCAGTATCGGCTGTTGTGTTCTTATGTGATGGCATGATCAAATCCAAACGCGTTCGTAAATTACGACCAAACATTAATAGCGCAGGCGTTTGACCGGTGGCACAGTGAATAGTGTTCCTATATGTAAACAAATAACCCAACAATTTCTCTTGAATAATATTTAAGGCGACATTACCTTTCAAAATACATTTTAGCATTTTCTTACAAGTTCGTACAGAGTTCTCACCTTGTCCGTTACTAGGTGGATGGTATATAGGTGAGGTCATATATTGTATACCATTGTTGGAATAAAATTCTCTAAACTGTGTTGAGTTAATTTTCACATCGTTGTCTGATACTACTACATTTGGTAAACCAAAAATGGAAAAAAGAAATTTTAATTTAATAATTAGCGCCTCAGTAGTCGTGCCATTGTGCATAAGTAGACATTCTAGCCACTTACTAAAAGAATCGATCACTATTAAATATTTACGCTGAGCGATAGTCATGTAATCAATGTGAATCCTTTGCCATGAGCCCTGCGCGCGAGGCCATGGTGCGGGCGGCTCGCGCGGGGCGCACTTCGCTCCGCTATGCATTCGGCGCATGAGCCTATTCGTCTCTCGATATCGCGGTCTATACCTGGCCACCACATTCTAGAACAAGCATTACTTTTTGTTTTGACAATACCCATGTGCGTATTATGTAACTCGTCTAACATACGATGTTGAAGTGACTCCGGAATAGTAACCCTGATACAACAATACACCATTATTCAAAATCTGCAAATATAATTTACAATTAAAAACTGGTAATATTAATTTACATTTAATTTTTTTTGGCCATCCACTGCGAACGTACTTAGTCACAGTTTTTAGAGTTTTGTCATTGAGTGTAGCCACTTTCACATTTTCTAATAAAATAGCAGGTTGTATATCTAAAAACTTAAGCGAACTGTAAGTATCGAACTGTTTATCGCTATCGCACTCCGATGACTCAAGCGGTGCTCGAGAAAAATAATCTGCTACAACGTTGTTATTGCACGGGGATATTGTACAATATAATTATATGCTGATAATATAATAGCATAACGCTGTAGACGAAGTGCCGTTGTTATTGAAATGCCGTTTTTTTGTTAAAAATTGACATTAAGGGTCTATGATCCGTTTTTAAAATAAAGGGATCACTACGGCCATACAAATATTGGTGAAATTTCTTGACAAATATTATTATCGCTGTCGCTGTCGCAACTGTAATTGCGTTCACTTATTGTTAAGGAACGCGACGCAAAGGCAATAGGCCGGTCGGGCCCTTTTGAATCGGCGTGCGCGAGGACCGCCCCCAATCCATGCGGGCCGGCATCTGCAGACAGCACAAGCGTCGCATTGGGTTCAAAATGAGCCAGCATGCGTTCTAACGCTAGCTCGCGCCGTACTTCATGCATGGCGCGCCGCTGCCGATCACCCCACTGCCACTCGACACCCGCTCTCAACAACTCGTGAAGCGGTTTTAATATACTTGAAGGTTTGGAATAAAGTTTCTATAATAATTTGTGTAGCCGCTTAACGTGTCAGGCGGTCTACTCACCGGCTTACCCAGCGGAGAAATACACGAGATTACCTCAGGGCGCCTTGTCGAAAACAGAAGGGTGTGCGTGTGAGCAACCTAAGGGACTCTTCAGAGAAAGACAACTTTCACCTCAGTCATACATACATGTATATCTTAATTAAATACAGAGTTACAATTCAATAAATATAAAATAGTGGGTGTATAAAAAAGATCCCGCAGCGGCGCGCGTCAAGGCCGAGCTGATGCTGCTAGGAGCCTCCTCGTCAGCAATCCTGCAAGCCACTTCCACACCAGCCCGAGTCGGCTATTTATATTAGGTATATTGGAAGGTTAAGTATTTATATTAATTACATTAACAAAAATTACGTAACCCTTGAATGAGGCTGACCGCTTGCTTGGGAGCCGCGTGACTGCCAGTAATGATGCCAGCTCATTTACGCACAAAAAGCCACAAATAAATCCCGGGAGAAACCACCGCCGGGCCCTGAAAAAATAAAACTTTT